>SZWC01037361.1:0-14886 GCA_023375785.1 Penium margaritaceum
TGACAGGGGGGGGGGGGTGGAGGGGTCCAAAAGACAAAAGTGTTTGAGGTCAGTATGTGAAGGAGTGTATCACTAGACATGTGACGTTACAATAAAACAAAACATATATAGACAGTGCCACTACTATGTGTCTCTCTCGCATCCTAGAAACTTCTACACACATAGCCACATCTATTGTACACAGGTCCTCTAGTGTATGAAAGTGGCCTTATTAACTCTAACTCACTTTGATGGCCGTAGCAGGGGCTCTACTGATCCGATTTGGGCGTGCTTGGATGAGATGGAAAGCGTATATCACAGGCTATAAGGATGTAATGTCATATCATTGTGCTAACTAATAAAACGTGTTTTGATTCAGTTATACTGAATGCAACGTGTTCTACCCACTCATATCCGTGATCCTTGTACTCCACACTCTTCATCATTGGTATCCATTGGCTGTCCCAAACATTTGTAGCATGAACCAGTGAAGATTAGGAATCCTTGAGGGTGCATATACACCCAATAGTGCCAAAAGATACAACAACAGGTGACAAGGAGCCACACTACTAAATCCCATATGAAGAACCAGATTGATCCTCCACAGATGAGGAGGTCGGTGAAGCAGTAGAGGACGACTTTAAGGACATTGTAGACAGTGGAAGTGTGGAGTCATTGGGGTTTGCCACAGAACCAGAAGAGTGAATTCGAATGTAGAAAGAAATCAAAGCAGAAGGGATGGAGTTCACGGAAAAATACAGTGAGTTGGAGGATGAAACACAATACAAAGTAGAATATTGAGATGTGGGAGAAGAAGGGGGAGAAGTAGAGGGAGACAAAGACTCAGCGCATGGTGTACACGGCATCCAGACAATTGGTGTTTAGGTTACATGAGTTGTTCCTGTTTCTTTGTTTTTTTTTTTTTCTGTGAAAAACAAAGTATGGATGACATTCCTCCGGAAGTGCATTCTTTTATACCTAGATTTCTATCCAGAGAGGATAGTGTGAACCCAGCAAGGCTCGTCATTCAACTGATCAAAGTCAGAAAATTGACGGAGGACACTGGGCCACTACAAGGTTGGAGAAGGCACCTCATATATTGAAAGCTGCCTTTGTTCCCAGTCCATGGTTGTGCCCTTGGTGGAACACAGTCGTCCAATGTGTGTGCTCGAATCTTTTCACCTGTGACAATGAAATATTGTCTCCATTGGCCATGTGATTTCTCCTTTGGAATTGGTAAAAGGAGTAAAATTTACATTGTAAAGGGCTTTAAGTTGATGTCGTTGGTTGTGTAAATGAATACAATGGCAATGGATGATTTTATAATGTCAACAATGTTCTTATAATAAAAGAAGTAGTGATACATAAGGAAAGAATCCTGGTGATTCTCATTCCTCTTCACTTTAAATCACAAGTCAGTGAGAATTTCTGTCACAAATCCAATGGCAAGCAACACCATGGAGTGTTGCTTGTCATTGGATTTGTGACAGCAATGCTCCAACAATGGCAAGAAACACTCCATGATGTGATGAGTGGTGCCACTTGTGAGGATTACGTAATCATCACCAGTGCTACCACTCATCACATATTTATTCGGCGGCGTTGGAACGTGCTTCATTCTGCATGTTTCAATTACATGAAGAATGGAGATTTTTACTCATCAAAATGTACTATAACGCAAGCATAGTAGTCTATGAAAAGCTTCCTTACATTCGTAGCAACCCCAAAGACAACTTTGAGATGTTTCTTCAGACTTGGACAGCGGGGTTGTAGTTAACCCTGATCCTCAGGTTCCATTAGGACTACATGTCCAGTTGTACCCCATGTGTGAAATCATAGGCTGGATCCACACACATCCCCATTTGTGTAGTAGTGGCTTGTGAATAGCATGCTAGGCCCATTCCAGGGGGACCAGGTTGTAGTGTAAGTAATTTGATGAAATGATGTTTTAGAGAAGGAAGAATCTTACTGAAATCATTTCTTCCATTTTGTACAGCACAGTTGATTCACTTGTTATCCCGGAAAAAATTGACAACAATAATTTGAATAGGAATCACATACATATCTTGATTGGTATATGAAGAATGAAAAATACATCATCAAATCCAGAACAAAACAGATCATTTGTTTGTAGAATGTAGAGATAGGTATACCTTGAACCCATTAAATTCAAGTATCATTTAAGGATTAAATACGATGGAAGTTCCCATGGGTAAGTAAGTCTCCCATGAGTGATCACTGGAATCCATTGTCAGCCCTAGTTTTCACAGTCAGGAACACCACCGTGGATCCGGATTCATACATGGAAACCAGTAGGGAGGGCATAATCATGAATGTGCATAGGAAAGAAAAACACTCTGGATCCATCACATATGGTATGGATCACTTGGAGGTTTGGTGAACTTTGTGTCCCACACATCCTTGATCCTCATCCACTCCACCCACATATCATGAGTGTCAACCGGGGGAAACAGCAGGATGATTACACCCCATGCGCGCACTTGAGGTAGTACTGGCGAGGTTCTCCATCCTTGCAGTGGCGGCAGAGAATTTCCTCTCAACGAAATATGTGGTGGCCATGTTTGATTACGTGGATGGAAACAGAAATAGAAAAGTCGCAGCCTTTCAAGTGCTGGTCATAGACCGGTTCAGGGATGAAACGTACCTTTTTCAAATGGTATGGCCTTGTGCCTGTTATTCAGAGGAAAGTACAAAAGAGAAAGCCCACGTGGTACATTACTGGAAGATTCATTTCTTCACAGGTGTCACCGTCAGCGAGTGCTCATTTGCCCAAAAAAATTAGGTGTCATGTCTTCTCAGGTGACACCGTTAGTGGTTGCTCATTTTCCAAAAAAGACTAGTTGTTTTGTCTTCACATGTGTCATTGTCCATGTGAAGATTCATGACTTCACAAGTGTCACAGTTGAGTGTGCTACAAAATTTCCTCTACAACTACAAACTTTTCTGGTGTTAATGCCAATGAGGCTAGCGAGTCCACTACATCAGTTGCCAAAATCACTCCGTCTTCTCCAAGTTCCACATGGATTAGCCATGCATAAGCCCTTCCCAGGAATTATATTATTGTCATGTATAAGGACATTGACATCATGTTTCATCATGTTATGGTCTTCAAAACTTCTTGTATGGCTTCCTCTCTAGCTGTTTTTCATGAATTCTGATGTGTTATAGATTTCTCAGTCATAGGCAGTGTTGTCTTCTGCCATTAATGTTAAGAAATCTTGTCCACTGGTCCAGTCAGCCTCAGGGATTGTTCGTGTACAGGAAATCTCAGCCAAGGATGATATTTTAGCCAGTTAATGGAAAGGATATCTAGATGGTTATATCCTGTAAATATTTTACTCACATTCGGATTGGTTATTGGGGTCAACAGTGTTGAACTTATCTACTGAATATTTCTCCTTCAAAATCCCATGGTTGGTCTTCAAATCCTACTTCTAACCATGTCATTGCTCATAAAACTAGTACTGTTATGTGACTTTTGCAATCCCTCCATTATGCCTACAGCAATGTCGCCGGTTGGCCATCCGCGCACAGCTCATCAAATTGTTTTTCCTCAGAAACTGTAGTCTGCAATGTCGGGAGCCGTTCACATGGCAGAGAATTTCCTGACTAGACTGAAGCTTTTGATAGTAAGCTTGCTCTCTTTTATTTACCAGTGCCTCTTAATTCTTACCCTGATGAATTTTGAATCGGTTTCAACCCTTTTTGGTGGCCAAATTTGGCAACGTTTTGCTTTGTCGAATGCATTGGAATATCATATGGTATTAAAAATGAACATAGCACGCTACAAGGCAAGTTTTCCTGTCAGATTTGTCATTTTCCTGGTATGTCTGGGAATTTTGGTCTGGTAATCATTCAATACGATGTCCTTTTGCCTTATTTTCCAGTTATTCATATAATCAAATGGTACTTTGAATTGCCGGATCCTACGGCATGGGCAGACCCATGCATCGATGGACATTTGAGCAAGTCTGACATGCGGTGATTGTCGAGCACACACACTGATCCAAGCAGTGCAAGTGGACCGTGTATACCTGCCATGGAGATCTTCAAGACAAGCTGGCAGATTGCACGTGTTGTGACTATAGGTACCCAGTTGTAGGGTCGGAAAAATGGAGAGGGTTGGGCCGGTTTTGGGCTCACTCAACGTTAAATATTCCTCTCGGCAATTACTGCTTTCCACATGCAAATAACATTGGTACTCCATTTCTACCTTAAGATGTTGGAGTACATGGTTGTCGAGGCTTCTGAATACCAACTACTTTTGGTACAAGTTGTCGTTGACTCGGGATTATTGGCTTGTGCCTCCTGCTATCACGCCAGGTGTCACCGCCACAAGGAACAACGGTAGCGAGTGATTTGATGAGCCCAACTGGGTCTTCACTGGTTTGGTTTTCAGAGACATTGGTGTCAAGAAATGTGTATTCTGAAGTTTATGACCTTCTCTTGTAGTCCACTTCTTCCTTTTGGGCGAATCTGAGATTGAGCGTGAGCTTTCTGGTTGCCTCACTCTATGTGAGCATGAATTCAAAGACAGTCACTTTTGCAAAGGAAATGGCATACTTTTGTGTTCTGTTTGAACAAGGACATGATCCAACGAGTTATTGTGCTAGTCATGAGCTTTCCTTACACATCAAACCGTGTGTAATTTGGCCAAGAAAAGTCCAATTTGTGCTTGTCAAAGCGCAGGTCACACCCACCACAGAAACACCTAATGCCTCCATAGTGTCTACATGTTGTGGCACCTTTTTCATGGACAAAAAACATTTTCCAATGGTGCACATCCCTTTGCACGTGGTGGAGGGGTCCCCTGCACTGTTTTGATGTAAGTCATTCACTTTTGTGTTGATTTTGATGGTGGGATTTGACAGGGTTCGAAACGTGTCCGTGGACCTGCAGTGAGAATTTTTATTGTCCCTGAGTAGCAAACCTTAGGAATGTCACTGACTCCAAGCCAGGTTATTGTCTAAGTCCAACCTGCACTATTGAATTCGGTGGATCGTATCCATCAAACGACTTTGCAGTCATCTGGTGGATAATCCACCAAATGTGCCAGGTGTGCCTTTGTTACTCACATCCAGTGAATTTTGTACCGGATGTTGTTTCACGGCTCTATCTCCAAGCCACCGTGCACACCCCAACTTTGGGAGCTCATATTTTCCTCGATACTTGTCGGAATCCAATGATTCAAGCTGTACCAGATTCATCAACTTGAAACCTTTCAGGAACAATCAATTGGAGCATTTTTTAAGCTACTAGATCAATGTACAATGAGTTTTCTCTCCAAAGGCTTGTTGGCTCCTCTTGACACCGCACTTGCGCATGCAGAGTGGCAATTTTCAGCATTCTCCCTCTTGCACCTTCCATGCCCACTGCTCCCACTTGCTCTCACTCATCTTCCACTGTGCCCTCCAACACTTAGTAGCTGGTCATCCTGACCTCGGCCACGCTCACCGCGTGCTGGTCTGCTGGTTGTGTTTTGGTCAAGCAATCTGCAAGCATGTTGTGTGTGCTACAGTGCTCAAGCACCACTTGTCCCTTCTCCTTCATTTCCTGTGCGTAGTGGTAACGCACGTCAACGTGCTTCATCCTCATGTACTGTGTCGGATTGTTGTCAATGATATGGAGCCATTGTTGTCCTCTTGCACCACTGTAGAAGCCTATTGTGGTACATCCAACTCCCCTAGCTACCTACGGAGCCACACCGCCTCCTTGGTCACCTCAGCCAACACAATGTACTCTGCTTCCACTATGGAGGTGGCAACACGTTCTTGTTTCTTGCTACAACACAAGACCACTATGCAGGCAAGGAGGAACACGTAGCCGGGCTTGAGCTACCACTTTTCCACATTGCATCTGTGTAGAAGAACAGACAAAAGGGGTCAGAACGCCATTTTCCGTGGAATATGGGGTGTGTGTGTGTCGCGTCGCCTGTAGGTACTGGAGGACGCGCTTGATTGCATTCCCCTATAGTGCTCTTGGATTGGCCACATACCTACTCACTTGGCCCACCGCGTAGGCCATGTCCGGACGAGTTGCCACCATTGCGTGCATGAGGCTATCCTCCACCGATTGGTATTGCACTCCTGCCATGCCCTTCCATTCTTATTTTGTTTGCGGCACCATTGTCGCACTTAGTTCACAGGTCATGGAGACAGAACTACTGACTAATGTGTAGTCCTCCATGTTGTACGGCTTCAGTACCTTGGCCATGTATCTGGCTTGCCACAGCTCAAGCGTGTGTGTCCTCCGGTTCCGCGTGATGCTCACCACGAGGTAGAAATCCAGCTCCCCCATGCCTAGCATCTAGAACTTGCCACTCAGCTGCTTTTTTAGTTGCTGCAGGCTTGGCAGGTAAGAGAAGCACAGGATCAGGTCACCCACGTCCATTGCAAAGATCTAATGGATCTTCTTTTCATGACGTGCCTACACATTGTGATCTAACTAACAGCACTTGAAGCGAAGTCGTGCCATGAAGCTATCCATCTGTTGTTACGAGCATAGGGGTGATTGTTTTATCCCGTTCAAAGACTTTCACAGCTTGTATGCCTTGTCCTCCGATGCCTCTATCCCCTCCATGTAGATAATGTTTTTCATAATGAGATTAAGAAAGGTCATATTCACGTCCATCTGGCGGAGCTTAATATCCTTCACGGATCCCATGGCAAGGATCATCCATAGTATTGTGAATTTGATGATGGGGGTGAACGTCTCGTACGTTGCACACACCCCATTGCCACAAGCTACACCTTGTTGTTCTCCACCACATCTTCCTTCGTCAACTTGGTCTTAAAGACCTATGTTGAGCCGATGACCCTGGCATCTTTCGGCTTGTCAACCAGTTCCCACTCGTAATTTTCTATGATGGACGCAAAATCTGACTTGATGGAGGCATCACACTGCTCCTTCTCGGACCCCGTAAGTACCTCTTGCACGGCCGTTGGCTCTATTGATATAGCCAGCATGCACCAAGCCATGCCGATCCATCGGCTGATACCTGCATCAAAGTGCTCCCCTGCTCATCGCGACCATTTGTTGCAGCATGGTATTTTTATTGGTACCTTGTTGTCCTGTTGCGATCCTTCTGGCTCCATTTGCAATCGTGGAATATCGACCAGACCACTCTCCAAGGGTCTCTCCTGCGCCGGCAAAACATAAACCGCACGGATGGCGCGTTTAGAGGATTCCTCCTTGACGTTAGATGCAAAATCTACGAGGAGTGCATGCTTCAGTACCCGTAGTACCTTGTCGGATAGATCTTTCCGATGGATTTCTAGCCTTTCTGAATCATTATTGGAGTCCTCCCCATCGGTTGCTGCCTCTGCTACACCACCGTGCTCCGGCATCATGTCCTTGATCTTTGCATCTGCTGGCTCCTTCTCATAGTCAAGGAGCTGGAACCACTCTCCCTCTTTCAAAGAGTTCATGACACCCATGTCGTCGCTGCTCCTACTCAAGCTCTGCTGATCGTTGAACTTTACTTCACGGCTGTAGATGATTTCTTGTGTATGTGGGTCATAGAGCCCATATGCCTTATATGTGCTATCATAGCTGAAAAACAAACACGGTTGTAGCCGCGGTTTTAGCTTGTTGTCACGCTGCTGTGCCACTTGTGTCATTGTGTACACCATGCACTCAATCACATTCAGGTACGTCATGTTTGACTTGCGTCCTCCCCAAACCTCCTGTGACATCTTCCAACTGCCCTTATCCTTAAGCAGTACTGTTGGGGTGAGATTGGCACTGTAGCTCGATGTAACCATAGCCTCTACCTAAAAACCTTGTGGTAATGCCGGATGCACAAGAATATTTGTACTAAGTTTAGTTGCGTCCGGTTCACCTGCTCTACCACTCTGCTGGACTGTGAAAAATACGGCGTAGTGGGTTCCCACTTGATGCCCTGCTACTTCATCCACCAAGTGCAGCCCTTGTATGGTACTCATACCTGCTGGCCAATATGTCTCTCCACCGTTGCGACGTGCTCCTTTAGCCGGTCCAGGATCCCACCTTTACCCTTTACGAAGTACACACAGAGCTTCTGACTAGTCATTAATGGAGGTGACAAAGTACCTCAAGCCGTTATTTGATAGTGTTTTGAATGGTCCACAAACGTGGCTATGCACAACCTTTAGCGGGTCCCACACGCGATCTGCGTTCTTGTTGAATGGCTTGCATCACGCCTTGCCTAAAATTCAAGGCTCGTACTTTTTTTACACCTCTGCATCTACTGCTATGTATGCTGAACCTTTCATTATGAGGCTGTGCACCATTTCACGCTTTGCCATCTCCTTAACGGTTGCGTGTGAGGAATGTCCCGGTTGTCGGTACCAACTTCCTAGAGTGGCACTTCCTCCTTTGGCCATGTTGATGATGTGCTCTTATGATTCTGCTGCATCCAAAGATGCATGGATCACCTTGGTCTCCACAATGAAAACACCGCAATTGCGCTTCACCTCCAGCACAACCTCGCAACCGCCATCCATACGCACCACAGTGCCTTTCCTGTGGAAGAGCAACTCGTATTCCTTACCCGTCAAGCGAATGCCACTGAGAATATCAGCCAGACTGGGAAAGTGTTATACGCCACAAATTACGCACAGTGACTTGTTATCGCCCACCTCAACGTCACCTTGGCCGGCCGCTAGCTCAATTTTGTCTTTTGCGACCGCCATTAATTTTACAGACATTTTTTACTTGACGAAACCCACTTTCTCGACCTGGGTGTGCTCCTTGGCCCTAGAATCCAGGCACCACCTGTTGGCCTTTTTAAGGAAGTGGTTCTTGTTCCCAATGAGGAGAAACTTGCCTTTTGGATTTCTTATCGCTGGCCTTTGCCTCCTCCAGGCACTCATAGGCCCAGTGGCCCTCCTTGCCGCAGTTGCGGTATGCACCTTTCCTGGCACACTTTCTACTGCCTCCTTTATCCCTGCTTCTGCCACCACTTGGTTTGGTGACAAGGATCAATGAGAAAGACAAGGTCTTCCTGTACCTCCAATGTTGTGCCTCGTTACGGATGTACTCTCCGACCACCTCATAGGTGAGATTGTCCTCCAGCCATCCTTCCAAGACGGTGATGAGTGCATCCCAACTGTTAGGTAGGGCCATAGGGAGGGTCATTGCCTCTAGCTGTGTGTCAATCTTCCACTCCACGTCATTGCATTGTGAGGTGAGCGTCTCTTTCTGCTGCATGGCGGAGATGACATCTTATCCCTCCTTAATGTTCACCTTGAGGAGGTGCTTCATCGCGAAGATCTTGTTCATGAGCGAATTCGATGAGTGGATGGTGCAAATGTTTTACCAAGTTTTGGCTGCCAATTTATAGGCTTTGAAGTAGCTCTGCTTGGTTTTCCCAAACACCAGGAGCATGAGAGCCTCCTTGTTCTGCTTTGCAAAGGCCTACTTCTCCTCATCCTTGGTTGTCACCTCAACGATGACTTTTTTCCCTAACATGACCTCCAGTAACCCCTTATGCGCCAGGTGGAGCTCGAACTATCACCTCCACAACCAAAAACCAGGGTCGTCTGCTTACTTTTCTATGGAATACATCTCCTTTTGCGCCATTGCATGGCCTCTACCCCGTCAGTTTCTCGGAATTCACGGTGACTTTATCCACTATGAAATTCCCATGTGTTGTGGAAGGCGTGAACGTCTTGGAGATGGTCATGAATGTGGGCCCATAACCCTTGGTCAGGAAATGTGTTCTAAGTGTCTGACCTTTTCTTGTGCTTCACTTCTTCCTTCTTGGAGAATCTTACATTGAGCATGAGATTTCTGGTTGACTCATGCTATGTGAGCAAGACCGTAGAGATAGTTGCTTTTGCAAAAGGAATTACGTACTTTTTTGTTTGTTTTATAACAAGGACAGGATCTGACAGGCTACTGTGCTAGTCATAAGTTTTCCAACCATCAAACAGCACGCAATTTGGCCAAGTGTAGTAAAAAAAATGCTTGTCAAACTCAGGCCACGTTCACCACAGAAAGGCCTAACACCTCCATGGTTTCCCCACACCATGACGCCTTTAGTCACGTGTGAAATTCATTTCCGGAGGTGCAGATCCCTTTGCATGTGACAGAGGTATTCCCTACACTGTTTTGATGCGACCCGGTCACTTTTGTGTTGCGTTTGATGGTGCAATTTGATAGGGTTTGAAACCTGTCCGCGGACCTGCAGTCAGAATTTTGACCGTTCCTGAGTAACAAACTGTACCGGTGAGTCGCGGAATCCGAGCCATACTTTTGGCCAAGTCTCCAGTAACAACCTGTGCTATTGGATCTGGTGGACCTTATCAACCAGATGGCTTGGCAGTCATCCGATGGATAATCCACCGGATGTGCCTTTGTTACTCACATCCAGTGGATTTTCCACTGGTTGTCATTTTGCGGCTAACTCCCCGAGCCGTCATGCATACTCTAACATTGAGAGCTCACACCTCCCTTGAGACTTGTCGGAACATTCAAGTTACACCGGATTCAGCAACTCGTCAGGGGAAATCATCCAAGTCGGGCTTGGAGCATTCCTTGAGTCGCTAACACTCCTCGTTGCCGGATGCGCTAGCTCCTTTCACCATCATTATCGCAAGGTATGTAGACTTTTGGACATGTGAGACAAGTGAAAGGATTGTGCAAGTTGTATTCATATTAGTGAAGTTGTTGGTTGTTAGTTGCTCCAGCACTGTCGCGCTCTTGTACCACGTGTTGGACGGAACAAAATATATATGTTGCACAGGAAGAAGTTGAGGAGTAAAATATAATTTTGGGCAATGATACCCTTGAGTATTTTGTAGTTAGCAGTAAGTGTAATCTGATGGCAAGTGGCAGAACTGCCAAGCGAATGTATACAAATAAAAAAACACAAATGAGGCATTGAGGTCATTGATGCTTGAGTCAAATGATGCGCGTGAAGTCGCGTCACGAGGGTCTGCTTCTCAATTTTCCAAAAACAAGCGAGGAACGATAAAAAACACTGAGGAACATCTTTATAAAGTCCAATATTGTTAAGTAGTACATTGAAAAGTATGGATACATTGATGCAGATCGTGATAGCTCTTTCAAATACATTGAGAAAGTGATTGAAGCTGTCACAATGATTTGAGAAATACACTAGAGGTTGTTGCAATAGGCCAATTTGCTCCCGGCCAATCGCTATCAAAATCTAGAAGTCACCACACGATGGGCCATCAATGCAATGACAAGGATGAACGCGTATGGATTTTAAAAACTCATGTATTTCTCCTACGTAACAGGGAGGATGGGGGTTGGAGACCTACTTCAGAATTAGCAAATGGATCTAAAACATACTCTGTCCAAGAAAGAAGGTCTTTAGAAGGAAAAGGTTTCATGTGGTATTTCTTCCGAGAGGTGATGAACATAGATGAACAATGAATCCCACTTCAAGGTATCTCAAATAAGGAGTTGTAAAAGAAAATGGTTTGAAGGAAACACAACCAAAATCTTGGGATGTATGCTATAACATGCCATCCGAAATGGTACAAGACGGAAAAGACAAGCCATATATGATATTGCAAAGCTAATGAAAAAGAGACAAGACTTTTCCAAGTGCTATTTTTTTAACCAATACTTCTGAAGAACGAGCGGGAAATGCACCGATGTTATCATGCAACAATTTCAAGTATATGATAGAGAACCATTGTAATAAGGATATTAATGGATTTAGAGGGGTTTTTGAATGAAAATCCTTGATATAGACAATAATAGCATGTGTATTGAAAAAGGGGATGAAGCAAGATCTACCGTTGGTACCTTCAGATTGGCCATACTTGCATAGAACGAGGTGTCTTGGGTTTGTAAGACCGTTTTGATGTGAAACTTGGATTTCAAGAGAAATTTCTCTTTGTTTCTTGCTAGAATGACTCGCACGGAAAAAAGAGATATTCTTGGAAGAAAGAAAAATCTGGACAAGCCGTCTTTTCTAACAGTTTTGTTGAAGTAGTTATTCTAACAATGGATTTCAGCATTGCCATACAAGCTCATCTTTGCAGACTGTGCGGTAAATGCAAGTGTACACCAATAACATAAAAGTAAAGAGCACTGTTTCTTTGTACAGTCAAATTCAAATCGGCAAATCTGGTCAACCAAATCCTTGGCCAAGCTGTGGAACATGTTATGAGGCTAGTATATAATTGGGTCGTTTCAAATTTCTTCGTTGCATATCCTTGATCCTCCTATTTACCCCCCTTTTATCATGTGCGATAATAATAACCTTTTCAAACATGTTGGAAGAAAGAATTTTGTCTTCATGCAAGGATACAAGACTTAATTTTTTTGTTAGAGGGCCAAGGAATAGGCGTGAGATTTTGTAGTAAATGGACAATGAAGGAAAATTTTCTTCAATTCAGCTCGTAGGAGGGATGGAGGGTGTGGGAGGAAAAAGAATAAGATTAGATAAATCTGAGGGAAAGAGGGTTGAGACGATACGTAGCATCTTGAGGAAAGTCTGGGAGGCCAACGAGTTCATTTTTCTGACATCTAGAGACCATGGTAAACATATGGTTGTGGATCGTGTGAGGTTGATTCCACATGTGTGGATGGGGATGAAGGGAAGAAAGGGCTTTTATTTTTTTTGTTGAAGAATAAATTCAGAAGACACGCAGATGAGGGATGGTCATGGATGGTGAAATTTGTGTGAAGCACAAAGATATAGAAAAAATGTGCATCTTTAGAGAAAGGGACCATGCGAAAGATGTAAAATAGAAGACTTGTAGAGTGCAGCAGCATTTTCTAAAGAAGCACCTCAATATTTCTGATATCCCCGATGTTTTGGTGAGGTAAATTGAATCTACCAGTGACTTCACACAGGCCATAATATTCCAATGACTAAGACACCAAACACATCTCAAATGTAACTTGGCTTTTAAATTGGTTGTTATTTTTTGTTTCCATTCTTTTCATAAAACTACACTTGCTACTAACTTAAAACAATCATCTGATTATTTTTCAAAATCCATGACTACTCTGATATCTTCTAATTATCACCCACCATACAACTCCATCCTTGGAAGACTTGGTATAAGAACACTGCGGTAATGGAAGGACAATGACAAGTTTATTCCTAAGCAGCTTACCTGCATAGACATTCTGAGCATTTTTGCAATCCATGATTTTGTACACCACATGACAATGACGGTGAATGGAGCGAGCGCAATTGGCAAAAACAATCATATCTGACAAAGACTTCAGTAATATAGGGGCAATTAATCTTTATGCATGAGGCAAGAACAGCGGCAGGCATAAGAGGCTATGTTACAAACAGTGCTTCACTGACAACTCTGACAACCACTCAGGTGTGAGATCCGCCGGCCTTGGAAAATTTCTTGCCATTGCCACTACCCATGTAAATGACACCCAGAGCGATGGAACAAGGCAGGCGTAGAGAGGTGCACATTAATAATGGTATGTACCAGAATCTGTCACCAACAACAGCGTTTTAGTGAAGAAATACAATGCAAATCATCACCTATAAAACTCCATGTTGCACCATCATATGATCTTTCAAGTCTCAATATTATAGGATCTCCATGACTTTGAGATTGTACTCGGTTCCACGAGGATAGCCCATCGCACTCGTCCATCAAGATTTCTTGTCCCATCGTCCGGAGACCGCCAACAACACACGATTTTACCCCATATTCACGCCAATGTTGAGTGATCTTTCTTTTTGTAACACAATTACCATGGAGTCACTGGTGAGTACAGGTGTCCATGGGGGATGTAGTTACGTATCAAAACAACATGTTTCACAATGTCACGCCATGAGCTATGTGGAACCACCGTTGCTACCATGAAAATTCAAACTGATTCAATATATGATGTCAATGTTCTATGACCCCATTCTACTAAGATGTATACGTAGCTGACATCTGTTTTGAAAATCTGGAATCGTTACAAACATATTCAAAAGTGTAACTTGTTAACCGGCTGCCTAGATGGAAGGATCCATAAGGCCACCGATACTCGCGTTGTACTCAAGATATCAAACTCCAAATTGCACATGTTGTGTGCTTACGATTGAATGAGAGAATAACTACGTCATCTGCATGTAGTTGTCATCAAAATTGACATGTGATTCACATATTTGGGTACTGATGTTGGTTAGTGGCCTGGAGTTCACTTATCGGCATGAACAGTTTCAAGGGAGCTGTGGAAGTGTCTTTTTTATGAAGAAATTGTTGTTGTGTCATTTTTCCACCTCCACTTGGGAAAAAATAACGTGACCTCTGTTGCTTTTGGGTCTTCTCACTATGAAAGCAAATGGTTAACATTCTTAAGTGACTTCCCAGAGGGAAGATAGTTCAATGTGACCAAAATGCTGATGTAGGATTTCTAAACCGATGGAATGTAGTCCTGCAAAGAGGTAGGTGTGGACTTGCGGATGAATTGTGATTAATTGTATTGGAATACTGTATACATCACCTATACATGGGTACCCAAAGCCTTTGGTGGGACCGCAACGTACATTGCACACGTTTTTTCTCTATGTTATATTGAATCCTCCCTCGGAACCCAACATTGACTCAAATAGTAAGTTATTCCTCTGTTACAGGGCGTCTATAACTCTAGCAAGACATCTATCACCTTGTTGGTCCTAAATACAGACTACTGGAATGGACTCTAGTGAGACTGTTAACATGAAAATAATTAACATTGGAGAAAACATTGTTTAAAAAACCTGACATTCTATGAAAATGGAAAACATTCATTCTAATGGAGCGTAGATAAAAAATGTGAAGAAAAATACACATATATAAATACATACTCATACACACAGAGACACGAACACACACACAAACACATACACACACACATACACACACACACACACACACACACACACACACACACACACACACACACACACACACACACACA
>SZWC01037362.1:3682-14886 GCA_023375785.1 Penium margaritaceum
AGAAGGGAGGAGGTGATGGGAACCACGTCAGTTTTCTGACGCTACCGGTTCTTGCTCCTGCTCTCTTTGTCCTCCTTGGTTTACTGCAAAACATCTCTCCGGAAAGCTTACGCCCGCGTGTGCTCACATCGCTTCACTTGGCACGTGACATGTGAGGAGTGACATGTGAGGAGTGACATGTGAGGAGTGACATGTGAGGAGTGACATGTGAGGAGTGACATGTGAGGAGTGACATTTGAGGAGTGACATTTGAGGAGTGACATGTGGCACGTGACATGTGGCACGCGACATGTGGCACGTGACATGTGGCACGCGACATGTGGCACGTGACATGTGGCACGCGACATGTGGCACGTGACATGTGGCACGCGACATGTGGCACATGACATGTGGCACGCGACATGTGGCACGTGACATGTGGCACGTGACATGTGGCACACGACAGGGGGCTTGCACATTTGGAACTCAGGCTTGCACACAGACCCTCTAATTGCCGTCAACTCAACAACACTTGGGCGCCTTTCCCTCCACCTCTCCCTTTCTGTTGCACCTCATTTTCTCCCCTGTAACTCACCCTCTCCGTTGCACCTCACCTTCTCCCCTGCACTTCACCCTCTCCCTGCATCTCACGCTCTTCTCTGCACCTCATCCCCTCCCTCCACATCATCTCCTCCCCTGCACTTCACCCTCCCCCCGGCACCTCATACCTTCCCTGCTCGAGTGTCACATCTGCCCACCTGAACCGAGCCTCATGGCAATCACCTCTCTCCTTGTCAGCCCTTTTTTTTTTTCCCCTTCAATCCTGTCATCAGATAGATAGGGCCAGGGGACCGATGCCATCCCGAGCACCAAGGGCGGAAGAACAGTAGCCACCCTTTACAAGGCCGGTATTGCTGGTGGGAGACTTGAATTAGGAACCTTCCCTCCCGAAAGGAATTGAAGTCTGGAGTGATATCCACTGTGCCAGCAGTGAATGCGGACTGCCATTATCTTTCTTGATCTTCTGCAAAACGTCTGAGGAAAAAGATCACCTCTCTCCTTGTCAGCCTCCTCTCTTTCCCCCGCGAGTTCCAAGGACTGATGGTCTTTGGACTGATGGTCTTTGGACTGAGCCACGAGGAACCCTCTCCGTCCCTGTTGCGGCCATCTCCGTTCGTCTCTGTCTATCGAACACTACCTAATGATTTCACCACCACTGCTGTATCCATTGCTCGTCTTCCACTCGGCAGTGAGGGAACATGTTGGGACGTGACTTGGCCGGCGCACGACTCGGAGGACGTGAAGCTCGTGGTGAAGGTGCTCGACACGTGGCGCCATGCGCACCGCCTCACACACACCCCCCTCGTTGCCCTCGGCGCGTCCTCCGGCGGATACTTCATCTCCATCCTCGCGCACGCTGTCCGCCTCCATTCCCTCGCGATCATCATCTCAGCAGGGGTGCACCAGGCATTTGCCCATTCCCCCATCACGACACTCCCCTCGTCCGCACCAGGATCGACGGGGAGGACCAGTCCGGTCCCCTATCCTCCGACCCTTTTCGTCCATATGCCGCGGGACAAACACACGGCCAAGGGAGTGGAGGCGGCCATGGCCACACTCCAGGAGAAGGGCGTTCGAACAGAGGCGCGGGCATGCAGGCCAATGGTCATCACGGACGACTTCCTCTCCGATCGGATCGAGGGCTTTCCCCGAGAAGCCTCGGAAGGGATTCGGAAGCTTCTGAGGAAGGGAAGGCTCCTTAGCAACGTGGGGATGTTGGCTGTGGACGGAAGGAGATCGGGGTGGGCGGAGGTTGTGCGGCCCTCTGGGCTGCTCCCCCTTCTTCCGGACGGACGAATGCAATGGCAAGACGACGTGGAGGAGGAGTTGAACCTTGCGTTTGCGTACCATGAGATGACGAGTGAATATGCGGAGGACATAATGTCGTGGTTCGAATCCTCGTTGTGAAATAAGCATGCTGCTTTGCCGCTCCAGGAAAAGTAGAGTGCCCTCGTTCGTGAGTGCCATTGGGTGCCTGCCTCGCAGTGGACAAGTGGGTGGCCGACGGAATGCAAGTGCCTTATCCAAAAGCAGGCAAGACGGTGAAGGTCAGTCTTTTGTACAGGGAGCTGGACATGCGTGCGTGTCGAAAAGGTTTGGCATGTGTCAGGTGAATCCTTCCACAGGGAACTTGGGAAACGCTGCTTCTCCTGTATTTTCTCACTCAATCCTATCACAGTGGATAAGCAATCTGAGTGGCTCTGGGCCACCCGGATTTTCCACTGGACGTTTGTAGAGAAGCCTGGAGCTGGCTACAACAACCCACAGCTGGCCTGCTGGCCATACGTAAGCTGGCCTGGCGGACTAGCTTCAGATATGAGGCAACTCCAGCGTGGAGTACAGAGTCGCGCCAGTAGCAGTTCATAACCTATCTGAAAAATCTGGCTGGAAGCAGCACTTTCTAAGGTCAAAGTAAGTGGCAAAGAAATGCTTTCTCAACAAAGAACTGTTTTTTCACTACAATGTGCTGCTTGCATCTCTTACTCTCCAGTACTTCATGTTGAACGAAATCGAAGGAACAAACCACCCAAGAAGACTTGTTTGAGCTGAGTGATCCACGCCATGGCGTTATCTATCCAACAGTCAATATGAGCAGCCATGCACACCTGCTTGTGACGCAAGGGGCGATTACGACCCACCAGACTTTGTGCATTCTGAGTCACACCAGATTGGCAGAGACTTGACATGCACAAATCTGAAGCCTAAGCCAGTCACCACTTGGACGCACGCAAGGCATGGCGTTCGAGATTGAGCGAGAATTTCGATCTCATCTCGACCATTTCTGTTGGTTTATGGCATGTGGTGACCTCTGGCCCGTTGCACACTCCACACTCACTGATGCAGGTGACTGAGCAAGAAGACTGTCTTCAGGCAACGCCTCCATCGCGGTTGGTGATAAGTAGACCCACCGTGCAACAGCCCGTGGCATCGGCACAATCTTCTGCCTTGGTAAACATTGTTTGTGACAACGGTACTCGGGTTCATCCTGGATCTTGCTCTTGCTGGTTGTGACTCAAGATATTAGACAGCAAGATATTCCTTGGGGAGGAGCTTGCTAACTTCTAGCACGGTGGGGGAGTGCCGAGAGCGAGATCGAGCTCGCTGCTCGCTCGCTCTCGGTTCCCACTCCGTCACCTAGGTAGGGTGCACCGTGTGACTCAGTCTTTCTAGCGACTTCTCACTCAATGTCGAGTGCGCCAACCATGGCTGTCTTGCCTATCACAGTTGCTGCTCCCCATGTTTCTTGCTTCTAGGTTGCTCGCTGCTTCCTACTGGTACCAGAGCAGCGTGGGGGAAGCAACACTAGCGCAGACGAGGGCTACGCATAGAACCGTCGGCCCATCCTAGGGACCGTGGTCGGCATTCCCGCCGTGGCCTCTACTCTCGCCATCGCTTCCGCACTCTACGCTACTCTCTTACAGCTGCCCCCTTCCCTCGCAGCCTTAGTGGAGCCTAGGCTGCAGCAGTTTGCATGCGGCAGCCGGTTTCCTCTACATCAGCTCCCCGCCTGCCCGCCGCCGCCGTTTGACGGCGGCGGATCTATCTCTATCCTGCTGCGGCACTCTACCCAGCCCGCATCCGAACTTCTATCCCGGGCTGGGCCTACGTCCGCGCCCCGCATTCCGCAGCACCGGGCCTCAACTGTCCCGCTCCATAGTTGGCCGCGGAGCAGTTAGCCGCGGAGCAGTTGGCCTCTTGCCAGCAACATCCGCGTTACCCCGTCAGCAGCAGACACGGCTGTAGCTGCAGCGTGTCTCTCCGCCTGTGACTGACCCAACTGCCTCTTTCAGCACACCGCAGCGGCTTTGGCAGCAGCAGCTCTCTCCGTTTGCTCCTGCCGCCTTGGTGGCGACAGCAGTCACGCTGGCGCAGCACGGGCCTTCCGACTCCGCCCCCGCCGAGGCCGCCCACGAGGAGCGGCGGGTGTCACCCCGTGAGCGACGACGGCCTCGCACCGGAGGCGGGAGCCCTGTGTCTGACTCCTCTGCCTTTCCCCACCATAATCCGGTAAGCCCTCCGTCCCCTCACACTTATCGCTGGTTCTGGGAGGGTGCTGACTTTGCTGCCTACGCATCTGCCGCGGCCGACCTCCACGCCGCTCTCCGTCGCGACACCGTCTACCTCGCCAACGTGCTCGCTCGTGCTGCATCCGCGGTCATCAACGCAGTCGCGGCGTCAGCAGCAGCCTTTGCAGCGGCGGCCCGGGCGGCACGTGCCCCAGCGTCGACTTCAGTTGGACGTGCCACCGAATCCTATACTGAGGCTGCCGTGGTACTTGGTCCTGTTGCGGCAGCTGCTGCTGACATTGGCACCCAGGTATCGGCTGCTGCAGCTGCTGTCGCCTCCGCCACCTCCTCTGCTGCATCTGCCACAGCGGCCGCCGTAGCAGCTGTTCGTACCTCCACAATCGCAGCAGCCAAATCTGCATCGTCCTCGTCATCTGTGTCCGTCAGTCTAGTGACTGCAGCTGTCTCAGTCTGTGCTGTGTTTATCACTCTGGGCGCAACCACTGTGACTGGCGCCCTGACCTTTCTTGTCTCAGCCGCGTCCACAGTGTCTATTCTCTCAGCCGCTGCATCTGCTGCTATTCCACCTCTCCTTGTTTTTCTGCGCTCTCCTCCCTCCTCTTGAGCGTGCACCTTGCATGCCTTGCATCTCTTGCTCTTTCTGCTCCTATTGTTCTGGGCTGCCCTGGGGCTGGGAACCGTCTTGCAGCACTGTCTACGTGTGCCTAAGGCCCATCTCAGTTTCTCCACGTCCACTGGGGCGGGGGAAACTCTGCCGAAATCTTTCGCCGGAGCCCCTTCTTCGTCACCATGCCGGGTGACAAAGATTCGGTCATAGCAGACCTGCAACGGCAGCTCAACCGAGCTCTTGAGGCCCAGCGTGAAGCTGAGGACCGCCTCAAGCTCGCTGAGGACAACCGCGCAGCATTTGCTGACAAAGTTGTTGCCCTCGTTCTTAAGCGTCTTCCTACCGCCTCTGATGTCTCGCCTGCTGGCTCCACTGCTGGCACCGGCTCTGGTGCCCCCTCTTCCACCTCTTCCTCTGCCCAGACCTCTGCTGCCAATGCTTCAGCTGCCTCTGCTGTCACAGTACCCCGCCAGCATGACTTTTTCTCTCAGCCCCCAGTTCTCACCTCCAGTCTCCCCTTCTCGTCCTGGGAGGTGCGATTTAGCGCCTGGGCTCAAGGGGAACGTCTCTGGGAGTATTACTCCTCCCCTGACCCTTCCTCCTCCTTCATCCCCGTCCTTGCTGAAGCTGCCTTCGCCGTCCGTGCTCTCATTGCCGCGGCGCCTGAGCACCTAATTGATGACGTCGGCACATTCAATGCTAACCCCTCAGTTGGGCGCCCAGCAGATCCAGTTGGTGCCTATTCCATGCTTCGTCACCGCACCACCTTCACCGGTCAGGCCGCTCAGAGCGCTCTAACGGTCCAATTTAAAACGCTCCTCATGCGCTCCGATGAGTCTGCTGGCGCCCATTGGGCGCGCGGTCTCAAACTCCTTCGTGAGCTGGGGGATGCGGCCCCCGGCCAGTTATTGGCCGTCCTCACTGTGGTCAACGGGCTCATCCCTGAGCTCTCTGACCTCCTTCGTGACGTCGCCCCTGGTGAGCTACAACGCCTTGCCTCCTAGCCTGTCCCACCGAAGTCTCCTCCCGGCATCGGTGCTCTTTGGGATTTCGCTGCCGATCGCCTTGCCGCCTGGTGGGCTAATTTACAGAACCGCCGGCTACAGCGCTCCTTCGTCACTGGTGTCGCTGCGATCACCACCACCTCGTCACCCTCCTCAACTTCGACGTCCTCTTCCTCCTCGTCTTCCTCAACAGCCTCTAGTGTGTCGGTCCTTGCCGCCCAGGGGCGTGGTCGAGGCAAGGGTCGCCGCATGGGTAAGGGCAAGGAAAAGCCCCCTGCCGCTCCTACTCGTGTGCCTGACGTCGTGATCTGCTGGAACTGCGGGTCTGAGGAGCACTCCGCGCGGGTGTGCCCCGCTCCCCCGGATAACCTGCGTCTTGCTCGCGCTATGCGCGCTCATTGGGCTCGCACTTCCGGTGCCTCCACGACGTCCAGCTCCGGCTCCAGCTCCGTCTCCTCCGCGGCCTCCACTTCCACCTCCCCCGCACGGGCCTACTCCATCGCTGGTGTCCCCCCTGCTCCACCTCCGGTTCCGTACCCGTGGGGCTGGCCGCCGCCCTATGGTGCACCTGCATACGTCGGCCCTCCTTCCTCTGGCTACACAGCTCCGCCGTGGTTTCCTCCACCCTCGGGGGGGGTCGGCCCCGTCTCCTACCTCTTCGGTCTCTGGCGATGGCGAGCGTCAACTCGAGCAGTCTCTTCTACAGCTCCTGTACCTTCGCGATCAGGGAGGTGAGAGTGGTGCATCTGTGGGCAAGGGTCCTACTTGTCAGACTGATGCTACGCTTCGTGGGGACCCCCCCGGTCATGTGCTTGGGTCCATTTGCGTCTCCGTTCCTTGGGTCGAGCATTGGCAGTCTGTTATGCTGCCCCGCTGTCTTGCTGCCTGTGATCCGTCCTCCCTCTCTACGTTCCATGTTGGTACCGTGGCGACTTGTGGTGTTCTTGGTCCTGTGCGTGCGCCGGGTGGCTTTTGGATTCTCGATTCCGGGGCCACCCATCACATGACGTCTGTTTGGTCATCGTTCGTCTCGTTGGGCCCGGTTGGTCCTGTTCGCTTTGTGCGTACCGGGTCTGGTTAGCTTCTCCCCGTTCAGGGTGTTGGTGTCGTTCGTTTCGTCGGCCCCAGTGGTGTGCTGTTCTTTCCTGACGTGCTCTATGTTCCCTCGTTGGAACTCAGCCTGCTGTCGGTGCCGTCCCTGGATGATCAAGGCATGGACTTCTTTGCTAGTCGCAACGTTGGCACCGTCCGTCTTCGTTCGTCTGGCCGTGTTGTCTTACGTGGCCTTAAGTGTGACAAACTCTATCGAGTGCCCCTCCTTCTCCCTCCGGCCCCCACTGTCGGTTCTGCACTTGCTCATGTTGCACCCTCTCTTTCCCCTGAGCATGTCCGCCTCTTACATCGTCGCCTCGCGCATGTCCATACTGATGCCATCACCAGCATGCTCCGCCTTCAGCCTGCTCTTGGGTTGTCGCCGTCTTCCTTCCCTTCTCCTTGTCCTGCCTCCTGTCTTGACTATGCCCAGGGTAAGATGCACCGTACCCCTTTCTCCGACTCTGAGTCACGTTCCTCTCACCCCCTGGACCGTGTGCATGCTGATGTCATGGGGCCCCTTCCCCATGATCTGCTTGGGGATGTGGGGCGTTATGTCTTGTGCCTCACCGATGACTTTTCCCGTTTTCGTTGGGTCTTTGCTCTTCGTCAGAAGAGCGACGTCAATTCTGTCATTGCGACCTGGCTCGTCCATGCTGAACGTGCCTGTCAGCGGTCCCTACGTGTCTTCCGTAGTGATCGTGGCGGTGAGTTTCTTGGACCCACTGCCCGTTTCCTGGAGTCTAAGGGCGTGTGTCTGGAGACTTCGGCTCCTTACACACCCCGGCAGAATGGTGTCTCCGAGCGGTGGAATCGCACCCTCACTGACGGTGTCCGCACCCTGCTGTCGGAGTCCGGTCTTTCGCCGTTGTTTGCCTTTGAGGCAATGTGTTACATGACTTGGGTCTGGAATCGTGTCCCCCATGGGCCGCTTCCTCGCACTGTCACGCCCTTCGAGCGTTGGTCTGGCACCCGTGCCGACCTACGTTTGGCTCGTGTCTGGGGGAGCATTGCCGCTGTGTGGCTGCCCGATGATCTTCGCGATGGCAAACTTGCCCAGTGCGGCCATCTTTGTCCTTTCTTGAGCGTCTCTTCCCAGTCTAAGGCCTGACGCTTTTGGGACCCCGTGCGGCAACGCGTCATTGAGTCCCGCGACGCCTTGTTCTTTGAGTCGGTCTTTCTTCGCGACCTTGCTCGCCTTCCTCCTACTGACTCCCTCTGCCCGCTCTCTCGGCTGGGGGGGGTAGTCGGTCCTGGTTCTAGTGGGCAAACCCCAGGCCCTACGGTTGCTCCTTTGCAACCTGCATCCTCGGACCCAGCTCCGTCGTCAGAGTCGCCTCCCACGTTGGTCTCCCTTCCCCACGCGTCGTCCAGCTCGTCCAGCACACCGGCGTCCCCTGTCATGTCTTCGTCTGCTCCTTCGTCAGTGTCCCCTGTCCATGTGGCCTCCGCTCCGGCCAGTCCGGCGGACACTGTCCCGTCATCCGAACCTGTCACAGACTCGCCCGTGTCTGAGGAGCCCACCGGCCCTGCTCCTGTCTCCCCTTTAGTTCGCGGCGGGCGTCTTCGCCCCCTTCCACACCGCACCAGTACAGTCGCCACCTCCTCCACTCGTCCCCCTCCTGCACCCTCCGCCCAGTCTCCTGTTGTGCCCACGGGTCTGGATGCACTTGGCCTAGCCACTAGAATCGTGCATCCCAGCTCAGCTCTAGGCTATGCGTTACTCACTGCAGAGCATGCCTGGGCTTTGGACGCTGCTCCTCAGGGCAATGTCGCAGAGTGTCACGCCGCGTCTGGTGTCTCTCCCCCCGCACTTGAGCCCACGACGGCTAGGCAAGCTCGCATGGCCCCTGATGCTCAGCGCTGGGAAGCCGCCATGCAAGACAAGCTTAAGGCCCTGGATGACCATGCTGTCTACGAGCTGGTAGATCTGCCGCCAGGACGCAAGGCCATTGATGCACGGTGGGTGTTTCGCCGCAAGTACAAGCCCGATGGTACCCTGGAAAAGTACAAGGCTCGTCTTACCGCAAAGGGCTTCTCACAAGTCCCTGGCATTGACTTCGATGAGACCCTCGCACCAGTCGGACGCTACACCACAGCACGAGCGCTTCTCAGCCTTGAAGCTCAGCATGATTGGGAGCTGGAGCAAATGGACGTGAACAACGCTTTCCTACACGGGCAGCTGGATGAGGAGATCTACATGGTCCAGCCTCCAGGCTTCTCCGACGGCACCAACAGGGTTTGGCGCCTGCGTAAGGCCCTCTACGGCCTCAAGCAGTCACCTCGGTGCTGGAATTAGGAGATCACATCAACTATGGAGAAGGGTGGGTACAAGCGTAGCACAGTGGACCCATCTCTCTTCGTCACCACTGGCTTAGATCCTTTTGTCGCCATCCTTGTCTATGTCGACGACCTGCTGATTGCGTCACCCAGCCAGGAGGCTGTCAAAGCGGTCAAATCACTGCTGCAGTCGACATACAAAATGAAGGACCTTGGGCCGGCCCGCATCTTCCTTGGGATGGAGCTCGAGCGAGACCGCTCTCGGCGCGTGCTCCATGTCCACCAAGCCGCGTACGTTCGTACTCTTGGTGAGCGCTTCGCTCCCTTGCTCACGGCAGTGCCCACGGCGTCCACGCCCATGACCCCAGCTGGTCAAAGGCTCTTGAAGACACTGGACGTGTCAAAGCTGGGGGAGACGGTTGATGTAACCGACTATTTGCGCGTGGTTGGGTCTCTCATGTATCTTGCAACCACGACCAGAGCAGACGTCGCCTTCGCTGTGAACTTTCTTGCACAGTTCTCCCAGTGCCCTCGTGCACGGCATATGGAGGCCGCTCTGCATGTGGTGCGATACGCGTTGTCCACTGCTCGAACAGGTCTCTGTTATCGGGCACAGTCGTCTGTGGTTGTGGATGGCTACACTGACAGCGACTGGGCTCACGATGTTGACGCCCATAGTAACCCTGGCTACATTTTCCTTTTTGGGGGAACTGTTGTGTCGTGGAAAAGTGGTAAGCAGGGATGCGTGGCCCGCAGCTCCAGCGAAGCAGAGTATGTTGCGTTAGGTGCAGGCACGTGTGAAAGCATCTGGTTATGTCGACTTTTGCGTCAGCTGCGTGTACCCATACGTTGTATCACACTGCGCTGTAACAACCAAAGCACCAAGGCAATTGCGGAACATGATGGCATGCACCACACCCGCACGAAGCATATCAATGTTGAGCATCATTTTGTGCGTGGGCGTGTTGCCGCAGGTGATGTCCAGATTGTCTGGGTTGACACCCGACAGCAGAGAGCTGACTTCCTCACGAAGGCACTCAGTAGCAACGTCTTTAAGGCAGCAGTCCACGACGTTGGTCTTCTTTGTGCGCGTGATGGTCCTGGCTGAGTTATCTGCCATGTGCTCTTGTGCACAGTCCAGCGTGTGTCACGTCTTGTGACCCTTGTCTCTGTCTGTGTGTGTGTCTACGTGTGTGTCGGCTGCGAGTCATGGGGGAGTGTTGGTTTATGGCATGTGGTGACCTCTGGCCCGTTGCACACTCCACACTCACTGATGCAGGGGACTGAGCAAGAAGACTGTCTTCAGGCAACGCCTCCATCGCGGTTGGTGATCAGTAGACCCACAGTGCAACAGCCCGTGGCATCGGCACAATCTTCTGCCTTGGTAAACATTGTTTGTGACAACGGTACTCGGGTTCATCCTGGATCTTGCTCTTGCTGGTTGTGACTCAAGATATTAGACAGCAAGATATTCCTTTGGGGGGAGCTTGCCAACTCCTAGCACGGTGGGGGAGTGCCGAGAGCGAGATCGAGCTCGCTGCTCGCTCGCTCTCGGTTCCCACCCCGTCACCTAGGTAGGGTGCACCGTGTGACTCAATCTTTCTAACGACTTCTCACTCAATGTCGACTGCGCCAACCATGGCTGTCTTGCTTATCACAGTTGCTGCTCCCCATGTTTCTTGCTTCTAGGGTGCTCGCGGCTTCCTACAATTTCGAGATTAAGAATGAGATTCTCAATCTCAAAGTTCGAGATTGAGAAAATCTCAATCTCAATCTTTACTCTATGGTGGAATCTCATTCTCATCTCGAAGTTGAATGACGATATCTTTACTATCTCGAAATTTCTACTATATACTTTAATTTGTTAATGCTAAAAATGACTTCGTACATGCATACATACACGTGAGCACTATGGATATCTAGTTTAGGATCGCTAATGGAGGTTACGTAATGAAACATTTTCCATGTAGAAGATTGTTTGTCTTCTTGCGAAGAACATTCCATCCGGACGGGTTCATTGCAACTCACTAGTGAGAAACTGCTAGGAAGCTTCCTAGCCTTGCTGCTGCTGATGTGGCAACACTGTCCAGTCAGCTGACGCACTAGCAAGCAGGCAGGTGCAAGAAACAGCAAGGATCAGGCTAGGGAGACGCG
>SZWC01037364.1:0-14883 GCA_023375785.1 Penium margaritaceum
AGCCTCGTTGGATCATACAGGAGGAAGATCCCAAAACACAGTCCTGGCTGCTGCACCATGTTGGATGGCGATGTTATGTGCCAGATGCCAAATCTTGTAGGCATGGACTGCACCAGGTAAATCTGCTACAACAACGTTGATGAGGCCTTGCTCCCTGTCAAAGATCATGACGGATCCAGCCACTTCTATGAGAGGAAATGTTGTGTGTATATTCCTGTACAGCCATGTCCGAGTTCCCCTTGCCTAGGATAAGCACCTAACAGATTGGCACGTAGTGGCCGTTCACAACGAAGGGCAATGAAACAAGGAGAACCTACACAAATTGATAAATATGTGAATATTTTTCAATATAATGTGCATGTGAACTCTGACATGTTTCCACTAAACATGTTACACACTGCATAGATAAAGGAATAACAAACAAGGAGAACGTACATGTTACCCTAGTGCTTTATTAACTTGTCATTTTCAATGATTTACAACCTGTAATTGAATTTAATTTTCAAGTTTTTTTTGTATTTCAATACAACAAAACTACACCATGATGTTGTCAAAAATTCGTTTGTTTCACTCATATGGCCCTGAATCCCTCTAAAAAATGGCTTAAAACATGAAAGTGTGTACCTCTCGGAGCAAACCTCATAGACAAACAGAAAAAAAATTGTTATAATGCGTTTGTTTTAGCACAAACAAGTTTCTTCCTGTAACCGTAACATTAATTTAGTCTCCTCCAATAACTATTTAACAACTAAATTTTAAAGCACTAGGGTACGAAGATGGATCCCTCCCATGGTGATGATCCAACGCAAGTACTTAATGCCACTCACACATGGCCCAGATGGACAAAACACATGCATAATGCATTTGTTTCCATCCTATTTGGCAAGTGCAATCACAAGATTGGCTATCTTCTTTCGCTTCACTGACATCATCAAGTCATGTGTTGTTGTTTGATGTAAAAATAGGAATGGATGTATGCATTGGACGACAGTGGCGGAGTGTTTTCAAAACACATACCTCATCATACCATATCGGGAAGATTGTCCAATTGCGGTCAAAATTGCTGAGTTTTACCCAATTTCGGTGGCTGGGTTTGGCTCAATTGCATCTCGTGGTGCATTTTAACTACTTTGGAGGGCCAGAAAGTTTGCCTACTTAAATGGAGGGAAGTGATGCTCAAATCCATGTCTCCACACGATTTAAAACTACCCTTGCAGGCCCTTTGGATCTGTGACCCTTCTGCTTCCGACTGAAGGGTGGTTGGTTTACAACCCCTTACAACCTCTTGGTGACCCTTCAGCTACCAGTGCATGTTCAACCTCTAGTGGCTCTTCAGCTGCTAGTGCCCCTTGACCTTCTAGTGATCCTTCATCTTCCAAGTGACTCTTCAGCTGCCATGGGTGGTCATGTAACCACCCAGGTTGTTTTGCAACTACCTACAACATCAAAGGCCAGAGCCTCCAAGGAGGCCCTCCAAGTACTACTTAAGGGGCTCAGTCCATTCAGTCCATTATGCCTTCAGATATCTTCAAATGCGTTGACACTCCTTCATACATTCTCAGTTCTCCTTCAAGTTGTGTCCAAGCAGCTACTCCAGAGCAGCTACTTCCTCTACAAGCCTCAGCCTCTGACACTACAAGCCTGTTCCTAAGGATGCACCTCCTACAAAGGCATGTGCCTTCTTCAGTGCAAGCTAGTGCCCCTACAAGCAGTCTACTCAAGGTCTGGTTTTCCAAACTTAGTCTCAAGGCATCCAGGGCGGGTGCCCTGAGGGTCTACAAGTCTACACTTGTGGCTACATCCCTGCAGCTGGTTCAGGGACCTCTCCATGTACTTCTTCAAGTGATCTGCAAATTCCTACAGATACTTCAGTTTCCTCCTCCCACGCCTTGCCCTTCCAGATTTCACTCAAGTTTCACCCATCCACCTCATGTATGACCAATTACCTCACCCCTTAAAGTGTGAATCGACAACTGTATTGGGATGTGAACATATCAGTGAACATGGACTTCTAGCAAAAATTAGCACAAAGTACATCTAATTCATAACAATTAACACCTTATGTGATGAATTTGTATTTGGGCTCTAGATACATGGAGTGATGTTGATGATTTCTGAAAAATGTCTGCATATAAGAATACACTTTTTGATACACCAATCTTTGAGTGTATGAATTTAGGGTGATTAACCATAACTCATCCACCTTCCTCAAATCTTGACATGGTATCAGAGCACGGCAATAGCCTTTGGAGAGGAGGAAATCTCCACTACACGCGCAACACCATGGAAGGCACGGCGGATGACAACTTTGATATGGACGTGGTTGAGGACTTCCAACGCATACAACAACAGGCTTTCACCACAAGCCTACACACCTAAGATGTATGGCAGACTGTGGACGTCTCTACACTCCAATCCCTTTTCGCCAAGCGACTCCGGAATGATTGCCTGAAGTTTGAGGCTGACATCAAAATCCTGCACAAACAAGCAATACGACAAGCACAAGGAACATAATCATCCACTCCATCATAGACAATTCCACCTAAAAAAGCTGGAGAAGTAGCAGATTCACTCACAGGGATAGCACACATTGCTACAATGTCTTACATAATGCCAGATGACAAAGTTGAAGAAGGAACAGATCCTCTCACAGGGATAGCAGACATTGCTACACCGTCTTACATAATGCAAGCTGACAAAGCTGGAGAAGCAACAGATATGTTCGTAGGGGTAGTAGAAATTGCTACAACATTTTATGTATTACCAGTTGACGAAGCTAGAAAATGTATTGGATTGTCCACAGAGGCAACGACAACTGCTACAACTGTCAACATCAAACCAGCTGACAAATTTAGATGTGCAGCATATTTGTCTACAACAGCAGAAAACATGGTTGCAAAACTCTACACACTACCAGCGGACAAAGCTGGAGTAGCAATAGATGTGTCCGCAACGACAGCGGACACGGCTGCAGCACTCTTTACA
The DNA here is from genome assembly GCA_023375785.1 of Penium margaritaceum. Classification (NCBI taxonomy): domain Eukaryota; kingdom Viridiplantae; phylum Streptophyta; class Zygnematophyceae; order Desmidiales; family Peniaceae; genus Penium; species Penium margaritaceum. Next base: position 2,986 of record SZWC01037364.1, read on the forward strand.
CTACAAGCAGACGAGGTTGGAGCAGTAATAGATGTGTCTACAATGGCAGCGGACCCGGCTGCAATACTCTACACATTGCCAGCTGACAAAGCAAGAGCGGTAGCAGATTTGTCCGCTACGGTAGCGGACATGGCTACAAAACTATACACATTGCTAGCTGACAAAGCTGTGATGGCAACAGATTTATTTGCAACAGCAGCAGACGCCGTTGCAACACTCTACACAATGCCAGCTGACGAAGCTGGTGTCGCAGTAGATGTCTTAGCAACAACAGCGAGCACTGCTACAACATCCTACAAAACACCAAATGACAAAGCTAGAATGACTTTACACTTGTCTACAACGGTAGTAACACTATTGCTACTTCTTGTAACAAACCGGCTAACATGGCTGGAACAGAAGAGCATGAAGCTCTTTCTACGTCAACTACCACTACTTTACTAGCTGACCAAGTTGGATCAGAAAATCGTGAAGCTCTTTGTGCTTCAACCACCACTCCAGTGCCAGATGTCAAAGCTGGAAAAGAAGAACATGAAGTTCTTCCTTTGTCATTTGCCCCTACGCTGCCGGCTGACAAAGTCAGAACAGAAGAGCTTCCAGCTCTTCAAAACACATCATTTTCAATGACTATAGTGGACAGTGCTGCAACATTCCACTCAAATAGAAATTTTGGACGAGAAGAGGGAGAACCTTCTTCCATGTCAACTATGACAAATCCATCCTCTGCAACTCCGGCCGACAAAGCCAAGAATTCAGCGCATCTGCCTATAGCTACATCAGGCATCACTACGACAGGTTCCTCAAGACTAGCTGACGAAGCTAGTGATGGTGAAACCATTCGACGCATTCAGAGACGACTCACCAGTTTGCCGATTGACATGGTGAGCAAAGCTTTCAGAGGGCACCAATCCTCTTTGTCGACAAGGTGTTGCCAATTGTTCAATGTCACGATGAAGGTATTTAACACTTCTCCCTTGCTCGTAAAGGCCAGCGATACTGCTCACCACTCTCTATGGAGCTAGAAAACATGTCCACATAGCACAATTTCAAAAAGAAAGGAAAAACATTATCATCGAGTTCAAAAGTCATCATTACATCCAAGGAGTGAACTTCCATTGTCACCAAATTCACAAGCTCAACGAGAAGACCCTACATTATTGGATATGGGGTGCCAAAAAGTGACCAAAGTGGGTTGCGCGATGAAAATCATCAGGTCATGAAGCGAATAGAGGATGTTTTCTTGGTTCTGTGGCACTTTACATAACTTGATTCGGTGTCCGTTTGAGGGAGATATGGATTTTCAAGGTTTGGTGGCAATGTGTCCGGTTCAAGTGACGGCTCCTGCACTACCAGCACCAATGACGGCCACAATTATTGGCCACGGAGGTTTGGAGTGGCCTTCAAGGTAGAAAGGCGACAAGAAGACCTTCAAGGAGTTTCAAGGAAGGTCCCCACCAAGATTATTGGTTGTGCACATGGCAAGGATGGTTATTCTCTTGTGTGAGAGTGTGACTGCCGCTCATCCCGCTAGGCTAGGAGTGTGCTAGGAGGTGAACTTTGACAGGGTGGTTCTTCCAGCTCCATGTGCCAAATGAGGCATACTTAGGCTTGTTAGAAAGCTGTTGTAGTTTTCTTTCTCATCCATGAGTCAACCATGTGCAAATGGTGGTTGGGGAGGGTGAGATTGTGTTTTGTGCTTCCGTTGAGGACAAGCATGTGAAGCATCGTGTGAAGGGGGTGCTCCATGTTCCGGGGTTGGCAGCTAACCTCCTCTCTGTCTCATCTCTCATCTCCAAAGGCATGCAGGTTTGCTTTGAGAATGGTGGCTGCACCATCTCTGCACGTGCAGGCTGTGTGCTTGCAAAAGCGGACAAGGAGGATAGACTCTACCGTCTCTATGTGTCATCGGAGAAGGAAGCCGACTCAGCGTTGGTGGTGAGAGAGGGAAAACACGACATCGGCCTATGGCACCGCCGGCTTGGTCACCTCGGCTTTGGTGCCATCATCTCCATGCAACACATGGTCTGTGGCCTGGAGCTTAAGGGGGTGAAGTAGCTAGGTGCATCGGCTTATGAGAGTTGCATTAAAGGGAAGCAGGCCCGTGCTCCATTCTCTGAAGAAGGAAAGGGGGCGGCTGAGCTTCTCTCACTTGTTCACTCTGATTTGTGCGGTCCCATGCCATCTCAGTCCTTGTCCGGTAAGTTGTACTTTTTCACATTCATTGATGACAAGTCGAGGAAGACGTGGGTGTCCTTCCTGGCTAGAAAGGATGAGTGTTTTGATGCTTTCAAGGTGTGGACTGATCTGCACAGAATGAGAGTGGCAGGCGGTTGAAGGTGCTTCGTACCGATGATGGAGGAGAGTACCTCTCCGACGACTTCCGCAACTTCCTCAAGCGCCGTGGGATCAGGCACGAGGTCACCCCACGTAGAACACCGTAGCTGAATGGCGTGACTGAGGCGTGAACCACATGTTCATGGAGCGTGTTCGTAGCATGCTCTAAGATGCGGAGCTCCCACCAACCTTTTGGGCGGAAGCGGTCAACACTGTCGTGTACCTTAAAAACCGGAGTCCCACGTGCGCCGTGCCATTGATGACACCGGAGGATGTGTGGTCGGGTCGCAAGCCAACTGTGAAATACTTGAAATTCTTTGGGTATGGCGTGTTTTTGCACGTACCTGTCGGCAACCGCAACAAGCTGGACGCAAAGTCGGTGAAGGCGGCCTTCCTCGGCTACGACACCATGGGATCCTGCCAGTACAACCTTCCTGCTTGCAAGATCATCCGCAGCCGTGACACCTTCTTTCAAGAGGACTTGAAAGGCTGGACTTGGAGCCACATGTCTCTAGTTCCACTTGCTCCCGCACTCGTACCAAAAGTGGGAGAAGAGCCGGTAGCAGAAGAGGGCGGTGCGGAAGATGGCGGTGACAGCGGCAATGACAAGGAGGTGGAGGGAGCTAAGAAGGAAAAAGCAACGGAATCTGATGAGGAGGAGCAGCAAAGCAATGCACGGCAGCTACCACGGAGGTCTGGACGCCACAACCATGGTGCAGATGGTCCTGTGGAGTCGTTCAGGAGATCCAAGCAACCCGCAAGCAAATAGAGGTCACTAGAGGAGCTAGTGAAGCTGTGCACCGTTCCACCACCAAGGAATCGTCTGACCTCTAGCTTCTCTTCCTCATAGTCACCGATGACCCAGCCACATTCGCTAAAGCCATGCGCAGTGCCGAGGCGGCAGATTGGCGTGCCGCAGCAGAAAAGGAGTATGGTGTGCTCGTGAAGAACGGTACCTGGACCCTCAAGGAAGCTCCACGTGGCAGTCGGGTGATCGGATTTCGGTGGATCTTCAGGCGCAAGCGTGGTGCGGATGGTAAGGTGAACAGATACAAATCACGGTTGGTTGCAAAGGGATATGGGCAGACTGAGGGTGTGGATTACAATGAGACATTTGCACCTGTCGCAAAGTTTCCATCCATCCGAGCGATCCTTGCTCTTACTTCTGCTATGGACAGGGAGGTGCACCAAATGGATGTGACATGTGCATTTCTAAATGGTGACCTCAAGGAGGAGGTGTACATGGAGCAGCCAGAGGGGTATGTGGTGGAGGGAAAGGAGGATTTGGTGTACAAGCTTGTGAAGGCTCTTTACGGCCTGAAGCAAGCATTGCGAGCATGGTACCACAAGATGGATGAGCAACTGGCTGGGCTTGGTTTTGTGCACAGTGAAGCTGACCATGCAGTTCATGGGCACGTGTAAGAGGCAAGCCAGCTCATCATCTTGCTCTATGTTGATGATCTCCTCATTGCATCTCACTCCAAGTCTCTTTTGGTCGATGTGAAGCAATCCCTTGCTGCGAGGTTTGACATGAAAGACATGGGAGAGCTCAGCTACTACCTTGCCCTCCAGGTCAAGCGTGACCGGCAGCAGCTAACCTTGGAATTGTCGCAAAGCATTTACGTGAGCGAAATCATCAAGCGCTTCAACATGGCAGGAGAGCGCAAGGCCGCAAAACCACTGGAAGGGGGAGCAAAGCTGAGCATGACACAGACTCCCTACGTCATGCAAGATAGCAGCCGCATCAAAGCAGTGCCCTACCAAGCAGCACTTGGGAGCCTCGTGTACACAGCAATCGGCACGCACCTCGACATCAGCCAAGCAGTGGGAGTGCTCAGCAAGTTTTGCGCGAATCTGGGCGTTCTACATTGGAAGGCGGTCAAGCACATGTTGCGCTACCTTGACAGCAGCAGCAGCCTTTGCCTCACCTTCAATGACAACAACAGCCCCATCCTCGTTGGCTACAGTGATGCAGATTGGAGAGGTGACATGGACACAGGGAGGTCGACCAGTGGGTTCGTGTTTGTACTCCCGGGAGGTGCAATCAGTTGGAGGAGCAAGAAGCAAGAGTGTGTCACCATCTCCTCCACCGAAGCTGTGTACCTCGCCTGGAGTGAAGCAGCAAAGGAAGCCATGAGGCTGCATGAGCTACTGGCAAGTCTTGGACAACACCAGACCACAGAAACTACAATCTACTGTGACAACATGAGCTCCATTCCTCTGACCAAGAGTGCAGAATTTCACGCCCGCCACGAGCACATTGACCTGCCATATCACTTCATCCGCAAATTCGTGGCAAAGCAGGTTGTGCAGATCAAGTTCCGCCCTTCAAGCATGATGCTCGCAGCCTTCCTGACCAAGCCGCTGGCAGCGCACCGCTTCCAGCAGCTGAGGGGACAGTGTGGACTTGTGTGATTTATTGTTCTTGCAAAGTGGGAGAATGTTGGATATGGGGTGCCAAAAAGTGACCAAAGTGGGTTGCTTCATAAAAAACATCATGTCACAATAGTGAGTAGAGGATGTTTTTCTGGTTTTGTAGCACTTTACAAAACTTGATTCAGAGTCCGTTTGAGGGAGATATGGATTTTCAAGGTTTGGTGGCAATAGGTCCAATTCATGTGACGACTCCTGCACTACCAGCACCAATGACGGCCACAATTATTGGCCAGGGAGGTTTGGAGTGGCCTTCAAGGTAGAAAGGCGGCAGGAGGTTCTTCAGGGAGCTTTAAGGAAGGTCCCTACCAAGATTATTGATTGTGCACATGGCAGTGATGGAAATTCTCTTGTATGAGAGTGTGACTGCCGCTCATCCCGCTAGGCTAGGAGTGTGCTAAGAGGTGAACTTTGACAAAGTGGTTCTTCCAGCTCCATGTACCAAATGAGGCGTACTTTGGCTTGTGAGAAAGTTGTGCTAATGCAATTTCTCATCCACGAGTAAAACCAGCCATTTGCGCTCTCTAAACAACTTCACACACTTCCGATTTTTTGTCTATGCAGCCTACAACTTGTCTCTAACATACAATTAGTCCTGCCTAGCGGCTCTTGGTGAGCTTGATCACCTCCCTGAGGGCTGCCTTTGATTGCATCATACACAACCACAACCTCTCTGTGGTGTTTGTATCAAGAGAGGCCGATATGACGAAATCTCCACTGTCAGATCCTTCTCCAATCGGCGTATCCTAAGCTGCTTTTGACGTCGAAGCCGAGCCCATTGCCTTGCGCTGTACCCTAGAGCTTTAGCATCATCCATCTGTTCTCCAGCCACAGTCACAACGCTGTTGCAGCACTATCTTCGTACAAAGAAGTCAAAGAAATATGCCCTCCTTGTCTCTTGCCTTGTTGCGGAGTAGGAGCATCCATTGTTGGGAACTCGCATGAAGGCTCCGCCTCAGTTCCACCTATTGGCAGAATAGGAGTTGATGACTCCACTCTTTCCACGTTCACAGGCGCCACCACCGTTGCTTACTCCATTGGTGCCCCTTCCAGGAGCACGGGCAGTGAACGAGAAAACGAAAGAACAGTTTCCTCTTCTGGAGCGTCCACAACAAAAGGCCTACAACAGTGGTCATCGTCAAATTCCACGTTGACAAAATTCGACAATGGAAAATCACCAGTCGGTGGTGCCTCCGGAGATGTTCCACGTGTCGCAGTAGCTGATGGAGGATTTCTGTTGATCTCGACATCGAGAAGAGTATTTTCCTTTACTACGGCATCACTCGGCCATACATCGAAGGAAAAGGAGTGCTCCATCTCATAAGGGCCCAACTCTTTTGCGGGCCTGGATACTCTCAAGGCCACACGCCTTAGTGTTGGCTCGCCAATGCCATCGCCTATGGCCTTTACAGTGGAGTTTGGAGCCTTCAACTGACCCTTCAAGTGCTCCTTGAGTGATAGTGGGAATTCCCATACCCTCTGCTTTGGGGGTTGCCAACAATTTCCACCTCCTTTCAGGAATAAAACGCCCAAAGATACCGCCCTCGACAGTTTTACCGAGTAACTACAGACTGTCCAGTTTCTTTTCCTACGATAGGGGCGTTTTTGTTAACTTCCCTGAAAACTGCACCGTTATGAGACTGCAACTCCTAAGAGTTGCGGTCTTTGTCTTTCCTCGTCAGCGAGGCAGTTTGCACAAACCTCCCCCTCACAATTGCGCCTCATTTGGTGGCTGCAAGCAACCGCCGGCTAGCAAGCGACTGGGGATCAATGGCCACGCGCAACCGCTCGCTCACTGGCGACCAGTCGACCAGTCGCTTGAGCCTCGCTCGCAAAAGGTCGCTTCCCTCCCCCTTCCTTGCAATTTCCGAGGAAACAACGAGCCTCATAGTTTCACATGAATGCTACGAGGACCGCAATATTCGTAGATAGCAAGAGCGAGCCCAGTCTCACGACATCCACGGACTTCACGGAAAAAAAGGCAAGAACTCGTCGGACGTCCCCAGCCCTACTCCTTGGGCTTATTACCATCCGCTCTCCATTCAAGTTTGAGCCACAAATTACGCCATGTCCACAACCACCATTAAAGAAGTACCGTCATCATCAAAAACGGCTTCATCACATGTCTTGATGTCAATAAAACTCTCACAACTCCTATACAGATCCTCTTCAACACCGACCACCATCAACTGAGGAGGGGTGTTGAGCTTTACCTAGTTTTGATGGCCGGGTTTGACTTAAATGCATCTCTTGGTGCATTTCATCTACTTTGAAGGGCCAGAAAATCCACCTCCTTGAGTGGAGGGAAGTGACGCTCAAATCCTTGCCTCCACACGATTTAAAGCTACCCTTGGAGGCCCTTTGGGGCTGTTACCCTTCAATTTCAAGCTAAAGGGTGGTTGGCTTACAACCTCTTACAACCTCTTAATGACCCTTCAGCTACCACTACATCTTCAACCTCTAGTGGCTCTTCAGTTGCTAGTGCCCCTTGACCTTCCAATGATCCTTCATCTTCCACGTGACTCTTGAGCTGCCCTGGGTGGTTAAATAACCACCCAGGTTGTTATGCAACTACCTACAACCTCCAAGGCCGAAGCCTCTCAGTACTACCTTAGGGGCTCAATCCATTCAGCCCATTATTCCCGTTGAAATCTTAAAATGCATTGACATTCATCCAAACATTCTCAGTTCTCCGTCAAATTGTGTCAAATCAGCTACTCCAGAGTCTGCCTCTACAAGCCTCAGTCTCTGACACTGCAAGCCTTTTCCTAAGAAAGCACCTTCTACAAAGGCCTGTGCCTTCTTCAGACCAATCTAGTGCCCCTACAAGTTGTCTACTCCAGGTCTAGTTTTCTAGACTTAGTCTCAAGGCATCCAGGGCGGACGCCCTCTGGATCCACAACTCTACACTTGTGGCAACATCCCTGCAGCTGGTTCGGATACCTCTCCATATACTTCTTCAAGTGAGCTACAAATTCCTATAAATATTTCAGTTTCCTCTGCCCACGCCTTGCCTTTCGAGATTTCACTCCAATTTCACCCACCCACCTTCCTCAAACCTACAATATTCATCACAACCGTTTGTTTGTCCTCCATGGAGATTCGTATGAGATAAGCCCCTGAGTCAGTACACGGATGACAGTGTGGAGAGTGTAAAATTTCATGGTCAAGTCAAACTCTACATGTTGCCACACCCGAAGTAGGTTCTAGCCAAGAATGTGAACCAGATTCTCGCAAAGATTGCTTGATTGTCCTCCTAAAAATGTGTTACACCAATGTTTCCATTTCATGTTTGACAGCACACTCGAACGATCTAGGTGCATCGATACGTTTCCATGTGCCTGCACCGGACCTCAAGGTGTGAGCGACAGCTCTACTCCCATGCTAGGGTCATGTTTTGGTACACACTATAGTCTTGTATGGTATGCCGGATTGTAGGCATGGATCCAAATGTCATGCCCGTACAAAAGCCAACGATGCCATCACCATGTGCGACTTCTATCGGAGCCACACCATCACTCGTACCTGCTCACGGAAATAAGCATGTAAATAGAACTAGCGACATAACAAAAACGTGACGAACATACACCATAGATGTTGATGCCGTATATGTTTGTAATATATGCACATTCGATTGTAGCATATGTAGTGTATGCTTATGCAATATATGGATATGCATATGTAGATGTACATGCATGTGTAGAGGAATATGCATACGCAGCATATGCACATGTAGATGCATATGCAGCATATGGAGATGCATAAGTAGATGTAGATGCATAAGCATCTGTGTATGCATGTGCAGAAGCAGATACAAGCACATGAAAATGCTTATGCAGATGCACATGCATAGGAAGCACATTCACATGGATATGCAGCATATGCACATACACATGCATGTGCACAAGCATCTATGTATGCATCCATGGATCCATCTACATTAGCAACTTTGTACGTGTGCACAAGTGTAGATGCTTGTGTCTCCGCATATACATACAAACATGCGTGTGCATGTGTAACCATGTGTATGCACATATTCATCCATCCACATCTATCTACATATGCGTCTGCATATGCATTTGCATATGAATAGGCATATGTTTATGCATATGCATACGCATGTGCATATGAAGTATATGCACATGCAGATGCTTCTGCATGTGTAGGCATTACATCAGCATATGGATATGCATATGTATGTGCGTTTGTGGATACTCATACGATGCATATGCGTATGTTGCACCTGCATATGCACAAGCAGGTACAATTGCCTACAACTACATATGCATTACATGTATTCTTACCTTCATTTGCAGGCGATCATATGCATATGCACATGTAGCTACCAATAGGCTGAAAGTTAAGACATGTGTCAATGTTGTACTTGTAACTTGTAGTTACATGTGTTGCACATGCTAACGGTGTTGCTACTGCCAGCCCAACCGTAGCCTATAACTGCATAGGCATACGCAACAGTAGAACTAGTAGGATACGCTTGTAGCACATGTAGCCTCACCAAATGCTACCATTGGAAGTATGATGATTGCAGTGGAACATGGAGCAGCAGCGCCTTATGTAGTAGTGGCACGTGGAGGACCAGCACATGGAGAAGTGGCATGTGTAGTAACACCTTGTGCAACAACGCCACATGCAACGACACATGCATTAGCCACACATGAAGCAGTAGCAGATATAATGGAGGCGTATGTAGCAACGTTTGAAGCTAGCATCTCGTGTAGCTCTCGTCGCAGTCTAGGCAAGCAGAGTCGTCCAAGGCTTGAAGTGCATCTGAGCCCTTGAATGCGGTTGTGCTTGGACTGTGGTTGAAGCAAGCTACGGATATCGGTGACACGATGCAGAAATACGTCAAGCCGCGTCGCGTACGGGCTTGGTTCCGAGCTCTCATGCTCGGTCCAGATGAAAGGATTTTTTGACCTGTGTCAAAGTGTGCTACAAGGTCACATTGGATTTTTTTAAGACATGGACTCATTTTCTCGTCGAAAAACAAGTTTGGAGAAGAAAAAAATGCATCACGTCAAATTGAATCATTTTGAATTTGAGAATTGTGGATCAAAGGAACATCTGAAATTGAGAGACATGCGATTAGAACCAATTGCGCTTCCAAAACACACAAGAACCGACCGATTAAGTAGGCAAATAGTCATCCAAGATCGCTATTACGGTACTAGCCCGGCTGTCTGGGGAATTTTTCAGCAGAAGGTGGCCCCTCATGTAGATCGCTGCCCAAATAAGGGCTACGGCGTAGATGGATCCTGAAATGTCGGTCTTGGCTTTGGGACTGGTTGAGAACCCGTGCTCTTAGGTCAATTCACTGTTGAGAAAGAATCCCCAGCCGTAGGTCAGCTCTCGCCATTCGTCATTTATGGGCAGGTTCTGAGCGCCCCGCGCTACAGACAGGAGTAGTCCATGGTTGCAGATTCTATTACAATGGTTGTTACCTCCCGTGTCCTCAAAAGCGGCTCATCGGAAGATAACGAAGGAAATTGAAATCATATCGGCAAGATGGGCTGCGCTGATTTCCACGTGTACGTGGCTGTATCGTGATGGTCGGATGCGTTTTGCAAAGCGATGCGCGAACCTGTCGCGCTGTCCGTACTGTGTCAGATTTGGAGACCCGAATCCGCGAAGCATCCTTTCGTCACAAGGGCTGAAGCTTGTTTGGGCGGGGAATCGGTTAGAGAGCAAAAACCTCTCATTCTATCCATTACAAATAAAGTTGATATTGAACGTGTTTCCGACAGGAAAATGATTGCGAAGGCGTACTAGATATCTGTCTGTCTGACCGAAAGCTCGTCCGGGCTCGCTTCAGCTGTGGACAGTAAAGGCTTTTCAGAAGTTTCCGGCCTTTCCGGCGAGGCAGCTCTCTGGTCCGTTTGTGGGAGAGATCCTGTCATCGTCAATGCCCTTCACGATCAGACAGCAGCAATCTCTAGGGCAGCTTTCACCTTTTCACGATAAGCTATTTTCCTCGTCGAGTTGTGCTCCTTTAAGTAAATGCAGAACCTAAGGAGGCCAAATGGCACCCTATTAACGTTATACAAACATGCCGCACGCTGCCCGGCGTGGAGCTGGACATCCTAGATCTCCATTCTATATGATTCTCGAAACAGTATCAATAAATGCTTATGTCTCGTCGCTGGATGGATAGCGCAGTGATCTTCACCATTGGCGGTACTGTGCATCAAATGATGCACCCAAGAAAGAAAGAAAAAGAAGAAAATTTATGTTTTTTTTCCATAAAAATTGAAGTGTTAGATGAGAATGGTGCCCACAACCTGCAAGCTGTTGGAGGTACGCCTTTCCTAGAATTTTAGTTTATCATTTTTCAAATGCCTCGGTTTAAGGTTCTCTCGATGCGCCTGCAACCTGCTTGAGATTGAACAGACGTAGCTGTGACCATCGATCTTTCCACATCGACGGCATGGAATGGCGCTTTCAAGAAGTCTCTCCGGATGGTTCGCGTTGGGGGGGGAGAGGGCGGGTGTTCGCGTCAGCACTTGAGGTGCACCATGGGCCGGCCGGCTCTGACCAGTGGCGTCTGAAAGGATACCCCGCCAGTGAGGCCAAAGAAAAGATGGAAGGAATGTGTGACCAGTGGATGCAGGCAAGTGGGGAACTTGTGGCGAAAAGGTGGCGAAAAGGTGGCGAAAACGCTCAAGCTTTCCGTCGCTTTGTCGGGTGCACCCAGTAGCCCCTCCGCCCTCTCAAGAAGTCTGGTTGGGGTGGACGACGGAGCAAGAGAGCAGGTGGAGTGCGCGATGGCAGTGAGGGAGGGATTAAAAAAAACCCAAAGAAGAACAAAAAGAGGCGGAGGGCATTCGATTCGGGTTGGTCTGCGCAACACCACAAGCGGGGATTCAGCGTGTAAGCAAAAGATGGGGGCGAACTAATGACGAGTGGGCGTGGCCGAGGACAGGCTGACGAGGAGAAAAAGATAAAGGGAACTGTGTGAAGTTCCACGCGAGGTCGGTCGACAAGGAGATGATGTCGCTGGCACGATGAGGAAGAAGTGCTGTCGTGGAGTTCACACCGCGGAAGACGTACAAACCACCAGCAGTCCGCCAAAGCAAAGCTCTGCTGCTTCTGCAACCATCCCTGTGGTGCCATCCT
>SZWC01037371.1:0-13891 GCA_023375785.1 Penium margaritaceum
CTCTCTCTCTCTCTCTCTCTCTCTCTCTCTCTCTCTCTCTCTCTCTCTCTCTCTCTCTCTCTCTCTCTCTCTCTCTCTCTCTCTCTCTCTCTCTCGCTCGCTCTCTCTCTCTCTTCCTCCCTTGATGTCTCTCTTTATTACTACCCCTTGACTCGCTAAAAACATTCTAAAATTGTGAAAACATTTTTTCGTTTTGTAATCACATAAAGTTTGGGTTATCAATTTCTTTTGCTCAATGTTTCACGAGAGAAACATACACATATAACACTGACCTATACTAGTCTCCAAATTTCCCTATTGTGTCATGTTTGTATTAATGCTTCAAAATATTCAAACCTCAAAGTGTTATATGAAGTCCGAGGCATTAGTAGCGGTCATTCGCGTTGATCGAGGGTTTGACTAGTCGTTGACTCTGATCGGAGGGTGACGGCCGTCATTAGCTGCCGGTAGAGAGCATGATAGGCCATCATCTTCTTGATCCGATTGCTGTCGGATGTCGCAGGAGAGACTCATCCGTCACTAAGACCCCCTAGTGCGTGGTATAGTGTACATGAGTCAGTGCCATTGTTTTGTATGATAGAGTGCACTTATCGCACACTGAGTGTGCGATGCTGTGCAGTTTCAATTCAAATCGGGTTGCGATGTTAGTTACGAAGAGAGGTACCCGGTTTGCGAAGATTAGCACTGTGCAATCGGCAAAAAAGGTTCACCACGAGAATAGGTTTTGTCGTTTCTCGCGAGCGTTGGATATTTCAAACGGAAGAGGAACCGATCCTACTCATTCATAAGTTTTCTCCTCACATGTGGACAATATTCATAACGACGAATGAAGAGAGACAATCGAAATCGTTTAGACGGCCAAAATCGTTTTGAATCTTGACCCAGCGATCTGAAACTGTCCAGTGAGAGAATGTGATATGTTCATAATTTTTGCGTTAGAACAAATAGGTCTTGGTTTTGTACCCTAGTCGCTATAAACATCGGGCCGCCACTCCTCGACTTTCTTTCTTTCCATTGTAGGATTGTTTTTGGACGAGATAAAAGACCAAACAAGTCGCTATTTGCAACAATTCGCCACGGTTCCCTGTGGACTATTTGAAGCGCAGACGCAAGGGACGGGACCTAGAATCGCATATGATTAGTCAAATCTCCAAACTTGGAGCGAGCTGGTTTGCTTTTTCTTGACGGCTATATCGGGTTGCAAACGTTGCTGGTTTGCCGTTTAAACTAAAATATTACTACTCTGGATTTAGCCAGTTTGAAATGGGATGTCGCGCACTGAGTGCGTGATAAGTGCACTTTTACACGTATTTCGATCGCACTGGCCACACACACTACCTCCATACACTGGGCCCGTCTCTGGACCGCCTGGCCAGGATAAACAAAGTATTAGTCAGGCGATTAACAGGCAATGACAACATATCGCCGGAAATGACAGTACACTGTCGACGGCAGGTTGACGGCCGTCGCGAAGATAAGAGAAGCTGCTAACAGCGATCGACCGGCCAGTTCCAAAGGACGGCTGCGATATCAGCATATAAATACAATGTTCGCAACTTATCTTTCACCTCTATTACGGAAACAACACTCCAGTACGCTTTCACACATATATACGTCGTGAATGTAATTTTAGGTTTTCTATTCTACAAGGACCAGATAAAAAACACTTCACCCTGATCAGAATCATCTCTTTCATTCTTCTGATATTTTATAGTTGTATCAGGTTTTGTTTCTGCCACACAATGATTGTTTTAAAATACCAAACATAAACACACACGATTTTAAGAAAATACAAGATGTAAATTTACCTCAATAGGTTCCATTATACAAAGTATCGCATCTGCCAAATAAGAAAAAATTCACGGTTCGATTAGGCACATGAGACAAATTAGCGCACTGAGTGCCATCGTAGTTTACTTTTGTATGATGACTAAGCGCACTTGCCACATACACTAACCCCACGCATTGGGGACCCTTCTAAGGATAGAATTTACTTGCCACATACGACAAAAGCATGTTGTGCACTTGGACACATGAGACAAATCAGTGCACTAAGTGAGCTCTTAGTGCATGTTTCTATGGTGAGTGAGTGTACTTGTCACATACACTAACCCCACGCACTGGGGACCCTTCTAAGGAGATAATTTGCTTGCCACATAAGACAAAAACAATATTGTGCACTTGGACATATGAGACAAATCAGCACACTGAGTGTGCTCTCAGTGTAATTTTATATGGTGAGTGAGCGCACTCACCACAAACACTAGTCCCACGCACTGGGGACCCTTCTAAGGAGAGAATTTTCTTACCACATAAGACAAAAAGATATTGTACACTTGGATACATAAGACAAATCAGCACACTGGGTGCGCTCTTGGTGTACTTTTATATGGTAAGTGAGCGCACTTCCCATACACACTAGCCGCACGCATTGAGGTCCTTCCTAAGAGAAACTTGTTTTGCCATATAAGACAACGAGGAGATTTTCTTTGACATATGAGTAAAATGAGCGCACTGAGTGCGCTTTTAGTGTACTTTTGTATGGTTTTGTGCGCACTTGCCACATGCACTAACCCCACGCACTGGAGTCCTTCCTAAGAAGAGATTTTGTACGCCATATAGGACAAAAGTACACTCTTATCATACACAACAGAAAGAATGTAAGGATTGGTGTAAGCTACTCCCTTGTAAGAGAGCACACTCAAGGTACACACTAAAAATCTAGTGTATGAAATGGCCTCGATTCACCATACCTCCCACCAGCGACTGTTGGGGCTGCCACATCAACCAAGGACAGTGATGCTGAGCTGTGGCACCGGCAATTTGGCCACGTGCCCAACAGCAAGTTGCAGAAGATGCTAGAGCAAGAGGTAGTCCGCCGAATGGAAGGGTGCACCATGAAGCATGGCAAAGGGTGTACATTGTGTGAACCATGCCTTCAACTGAAGGCAAAGAAGAAGCCGTTTGGGAGAGGAGGTCAATGAGCAGAGCATGTATTGAAACTGATACACAGTGACGTGTGTGGACCCTTTCACACACCGTCTAACGGAGGGAGCAAGTACTTCTTGACCTTCATTGACGACCACAGCCGCAAGTTGTGGATGTACTTCCTCAAAACAAAGAGAGAGGTCAAGGAGAAGCTCCTCGAGTTCGTCGCCATGGTGGAGCAGCAAACGTCCAAGAAAGTGAAGATGCTCCGAAGTGACAACGGGGGTGAGTACGAGGCATGCAAGCCTTGGCTCAAGCATCATGGCATCCTCCACGAGCAAAACACCCCTTACAACTCCCAAAGTAACGGTGTTACTGAGAGGATGAACTAGATCCTGCTCAGCATGATGCGAAGCATGCTCTTCGATACCAAGCTCCCATCTCGCTTTTGGGCTGAAGCAGCAACAACGGCTTGCTACCTCTTGAACATCACACCAGCGACCGCCTTGCAAAAGCGTGGAAAGGAGTAGGACAAGCAGCTAAAGACCCCACAGGAAGCATGGTCGGGAAAGAAACCCACGCATCTCATCTGAAGGTGTTTGGGTAAACTCCATGGGTGAAGATCCTGTCGGAAGAAGGTGGAGGCAAGCTGGACGCATGTTCCAGGAAGTGTGTCATGGTTGGGTACGACACATCACACAAAGCCTATCGGCTTTGGGACCAGGTTGCAGGCAAGCTCGTGAGGAGCCACGACGTTGTGTTTGACGAACGCACCCTTGAAAAGGGAGAGCTGCTGGACCCGAACCTCGCTCCCAAAGCGGAAGAGTGGATAGTGTTGCTTGAGTCCGGAGACCAAGCACCCAACAACTGGCTTGCTTTGCCAGCAGGTAGTGGGAATGGAAAAGTAGCTACAAAGGATGATGCAACATCTGACATGGACGCGGATACCGAGGCGTCCGGGGCTTCCGAGTCTAACTTGGAGTCTGACGACTCTTCTGACGACAACAACGAAGACAAACCACCACCTGTGGAAGCACCAGCACCAAAGCAAGGAGCTGCACCAGCACTTCGATGCAGTTTGCGACCAAAGACAGCACTTTTGCGGTAAAAGGATTATTGGACCGGCCTTAGCTGGTCGTGCATGGCTCAGGGAGAGCCATCCACAGTGGCGGAGGCAATGAATAGCCCAAATGCGGCCAAGTGGAAGGAGGTAGTGGACAGCAAGCTCGCGTCCATTGCCGAGAACGGCACGTGGGTGTTGGTGGATAAGCCCGACAAGGCCCACGTGTTGGGATCCAAGTGGGTCCTCGGAGTCAAGAACTAAGACGGCAACATCGACAAGTTCATGGCAAGGGTGGTGGCTAAGGGGTTCTCTCAACGCCCAGGCTCCGAGTACGATGAGACATTCACACCCGTGGTGACCTTTGCCTCCATCCGCTCTCTCCTTGGCATTGCCGCCGCAAAGAACCTGGAGATACACCAGATGGACGTCAAGACAGCTTTCCTTAATGGGAAGCTTGACAAGGAAGTGCTGATGGATGTGCCAGAAGGAGTCAAAGCTCCCAAGGGCAAGGTGTGCAAGTTGGTGAAAGCACTCTACGGGCTGAAACAGGCCCCAAGGATGTGATACAAAGAGATGGACGGTTTCATGGCCGGTCTCTCCTTTGCACATTGCCAGAATGACCCGAGCATGTACATACGCGATGATGGGAGAGGGTTGATGCTGGTTGCGTTGTACGTGGATGATATGATCATGTGCTTGTCTTTGGTCGAGCTACTGGAGGAGCTGAAGTCTGACCTCAGCAAAAGGTTCAAAATGAAGGACATGGGCCCTCTCGAGTACTACCGCAGGATTGCCATCCACCGCAACCAAGTAGTAGGCACTATTGAACTCAACCTAACCAAATACATTGGTGAGGTACTAAAGTGCTACCAAATGGAAGACAGCAAACCTGTCAGCACCCCAATGACGACTGATATAAAGCTGAAGGCCTCCATGTTACCAAGAAATGAAGCAGAACAAAGGGAGATGCAAGAAATCCCCTACCAGTCCACCGTGGGTAGCATCATGTACGCCATTGTAGGGACTCGTCCGGACATCTGCTATGCTGTGGGACAAGTGAGAAGATTTGTGGCCAACCTCGGGCCACAACATTGGCAGGCAGTCAAGCACATCTTGTGCTTCCTATAGAAGACACGTCATATGGGCCTTGTCCTTGGAGGCCAAGAAGGAATGGAACCCCTTTGCCTAAAGTGCTACACCAATGCCGACTGGGGAGGAAATCTCGACAACAAGAAATCCACCTCTAGATACGTGTGCATCTTGAATGGCGCTGCCATCTCATGGGCCAACAGGAAGCAGGATTGTGTTTCCGTGTCCACGGTTGAGGCAGAGTACGTTGCTCTGTCAGAGTTGTACAAGGAGACTCAGTTGTTGCGCAGCCTGCTTGGCAAAATGAAAGAGCCACAGAAGGATACCGTGGTTGTACATGTGGACAACATGAGTGCCATCTCGATGGCTAAAGATGAGATCATCTCCTGCCAAACAAAGCACATCGACATACGTTACCACTACTCACGTGATCTCGTCATGAAGAACGTGGTGGACTTGCTGCACTGCGGAACGAAGAGCATGCTTGGTAACAGCATGACCAAGCTGCTGGAGAATGACTTGCACTATGCAGGCATTCGTGGATTCGGCATGAGGAGTGCGGCAGAGGAAGGGTGAGCCCCAAGGCATTGATGGAGCCCAGTAAGTGACAAATGGAGAGAGGTGCAAGGGAGAGATTTGTTGAAATAGTATGCACCTTGTCCACTGCCTAGCTGGCTAGCTACAAATACAGACAATGCATGCACTGCTCTATGGAGTATGTCCCCTTGGTTTGTTTTGAGATGGGCCAGGAATGCACATCCCATAATGGGTATGTCCCCTGTGGCTCATCATAGGAACCATAGCTTTTTTGGCTTGGTTGAATAGGCACCGGAGTCTCAAACGAGAGTTTGCGGGTTCAATCCCCGTGACAGCTCCAATTTTCTTTGTGGCCAAAACTGGGACAGGAAGCTTCTAGGAAGCTTAGTAGAGCCTCCCTTGAGGATGACACTTGGTGGTCTAATGACACACCAAGTAGGATTGTAGGTTGAGGTTGGCTCCAGTGGAGCCACTACAAGCAGAAGCTTTAGTAAAGCTCTGCAAGTATAAAATTCTGTACCTTGCATGCATCCATTTACAGTTCTTGCCCTTGAGACTCCTCACAGAGTGTCCACTAAAGACCAACATGCGGACTTTGTGAGGTTGCAAATAAAACAAATCTAAAGTTTGGATCCCTCGTTCGATGGTGATATGTTATCTTGGTTGCAATACCAAGAGCAGTTGGCGGCCTCCCATGTCGGGACCCGTTTTCTAGGCCGCTGCTATCCGGCGCATTGACAGCGATGTCACGATCGACGGTCTAGACCTATTTTTTATCATTGAGACAAAATTTAAACTTGTGTATTGTTCTGGTTGTTTATCCAATACACTTGCAGATACAATCACCCAATGCACTTTCCAATTTTGAAGGGAGGTGGTGGGGCTAGTCTGCTCCTCCCTCCCACCCCCCCCCCCCAGACTCAAAGTGCATTGGGGGGTTTATTGGGCAGTGTATCTAGAGGTGGGTCGTATTTGTACACAAGTGTACAAATTTACTTGTGTATGTTCTTCAGGATATGCAAGATACACCCTCCAATACACTCCCCCAAGACATTAGAGGTGTCTTTGGGGAGGAGGAGCATCCACTTAGGACACCGTTTCTTAGATGGCACCGTGCCAACGGCGATACATCGGTGATATCAGGATCGACACTCTGGATGTATCTTTGTATCAAAGAGAAAAAAAAACACTTGTTTATAGTTTAGGTTGTCTATCCAATACACTCACCAATACACTCACCAGATACACTTTTCACTTTTGAGGAGGGGGGGGGGTATAGGAGTAGTCTCCCACCCCCCCCCCCCAAAGTCCTAGTGTATAGGGAAGGTGTATTGGGAAGTGTATCTGGAGGGGGTGTGCATTAGTACACAAGTGTACAAATGTACTTGTGTACGTTTTTGAGAGTATATCCGATACACCCCTCGATACACTCCTCCAATACAATCAATGTGTTTTGGAGGGAGAGAGGGGGGACCACAATTGACTTCAAGCAAATGAAATTCATGACCCTCGCAAACTTCAAGAAAAGAACCAAATGACACTTTCTCTTACAAATAGTGAACTGTAGTTTGACGTACGTTTTGATCACATGCTATGTATGATATATGTACCATGTAAGACTTTTGGAGACATCAATAGGTTGAAACAAGAACTAGTGAATACATAAAAAAAACAGATAATAAGTCTTTGAACTTAACCAAAAATAACTATCATTTCATCTGAAAATAAATACCAATCCTTCACTAGGAAACAGGTGATATAACAAGTCCATACACATTAGTAAACTTCTAGGAGGTGAAGATAAAAGAGGAGTAGTATACATAGGTAATTGAGTGTACAAAAGTGGGACAATTGATCATAAATCACACCATCCATAGCAGCAGCAACAACAACGACAGAGAGCTTGCTGTGCACGTAGTAGAAGCAAAACAAAATGAGCTCATTGCTCAAGTAGCAGCGGATTCACTGCGAGAGAAATAGTAGCAGCTAAGGCAATAGTAACTAGCAAGAAGAGTGCTTTGCAGCTTCTCGCATCCCCTAATGTTTTGGTTAATGGGCTAGTTTTCCAACGAGCTCGTGCATCAATGATCCCATTGATTGACACACTCATGGATCAACAAGCTCATCCGTTGACGAGCTCGTCCACCGGATTTGAGCTCGCCTGTCCGGAAAAAAGAAACATGGGGAGGCGGATGGGCTTGGCCACCCTTGGTTCATCAACTAACACCTTGGTTGAGACCCGGGCATCTGGGCTTTGCCCCGGTACCACTGAAGACCAGTCCTCTAGGACCTATCTCAAGTATTGGCCTTTCCTTTTCTTTCCTCTCCTTTCCTTTTGTTTTTCACCCTTGTGCGTGAGAGTCTGCCATGGGAGACCATCATTGTCATGTGGTTAGTTGTTCTATTTCCAGCATTGTCCTCAGCGGTCTCTGTACCTCATCCAGGGTGGCAATGGATGCCATCACCTTTCTACCCCACCATCTACGGACAGCCGTATCCTTCCTTTTCCCCTCCATCATGGCTCCGGTCGGCAGCTCCAACCATCTCTTCTCTGTTTGTCTCCTCTTGCCCTCCACATCTCTTGTCATGCCACAAAATGGTTCGGGCACGTCTACTCCAGCTTTCTCTGGCCCTCTCTAGTCTGGGCTTCCCAATTTCCTCTCTGCTATGTGTTTTGCTAACGAGGTCCGGGGTCACCATTGTTGGTCAGATGGAGCCCTTTGGGAAATGTCGTTCGTTGGATGTTTGTAGTCTGTGGATTAGATCGAGCATTTCAGTCCTTTACCCTGCCTCTTCTCCTCCCTGTAACTTCTGGACATGCTGAGTGCTCTCCTGGACTTGTTTGTAGTGTCACCAAGTGTCATGTGACTGTCCCATCTTGTGTGTTGAGTGGCTTTTGGATCATCAACTCTCGAGCCACTCATAATTTGACGTCTTCTTGTGACTCAATTGTCACATTGGGGCCTGTTGGTGAAATTCACTTCGTCCACACTGGCTCTGGCCAGATGTTGCCAGTCCAGGACATTGGTGCTGTGCATTTTGTTGGTCCATCGGGTCATTTCTTGTTTCTTGATTTCATCTTTGTACCTGCAGTTGAGGTCAGCTTACTGTCTGTAACTATGCTAAATCATGAGGACATGGAACTCGTTCCCTTTTTTGGCGTCAACGTAATGTTGCTTCAGTATTCTGGCCATCCTGTTCTTAGTGGTCTATATTGTGACAATTTGTATTGTGTCCTCTTGTTTGCATCTTAGCCTGCGCCATGGCTGCAGTGCATGTGTATGTCGCTCCTTGGTATTCCCCTGTACACATACTTTTTCTCAGTCGTTGCCTGTGTCACGTGCATACGGCCACCATCCATAACCTCCTACATCATCAGCCTCCTGTTGGCCTTGAACCTAGCACATTCCCTACACCCTGCATTGTTGACTGCCTTGGTTGTGCACAAGGCAAGCCTCATCACCTGTCCTTTCTATTGTCAGAATCTTCCATGCTTCATCCCCTTGTGATGGCATCGGACCATACACATCAGAGTGCACAAGTGAGAAAAGATCAGCTGTCGCATTCCCCTCCGTAGATAATGGAGAGCAGGCTTGCTTCCCTTTGATGCAGCTCTTGCAGGCCGACACACCGGGTTCCCTCACCGCGCACCATCTGCTGCATGGAGATGATTGCGCCAAAGCTGAGGTGTCCAAGCCGGCAATCCCGCAGGCCAATGTCACTTTCTTGCACTCTCGCAGCTGCTCATGAGGCAGCTCCCTTCTCCAATGCCACAAAAAAACAGGAGAGGGTATTGTCGTTTTTTGCCTTTGCAAAAACCTCGCCGGCACGCACTGAGATGGTGCAGCCACCATTCTCAAAGTGGAACAGGAGGCCTTGGGAGATGAGAGAGGAAACAGAGAGGAGGTTAGATGCCAGCCCCGGAACATGGAGCACCTCCTTCACACGACGTTCCACATGCTTCCCCTGGACAAAAGCACAAACGACACCTGTTTCCCTGCTCCCACAGATCCAATCTCCTAATCAGCGGTGTTGGCAGAGGCATCAACTGTTTCCCTGCTCTCACCCCTGTCGTAACATCTACCTACTTGTTTTGGCATTCGCGCTCCCAATTGCCTGGCTTCTTACAGAAATGGCAATTTTCCTTCTTCTTCCCTTCACCTCCACTACTGTTGGTTGATGCAGCACCACCCCCTTGTGCTCTCCCCTCTCAATCCTCGTCCTCAGCATGGGAATTTGATAGATGAAGCCGTTTTTTTTCTTTGTCTCCACTGGAACA
Source organism: Penium margaritaceum (assembly GCA_023375785.1). NCBI lineage: Eukaryota > Viridiplantae > Streptophyta > Zygnematophyceae > Desmidiales > Peniaceae > Penium > Penium margaritaceum. The sequence continues at coordinate 9,897 of SZWC01037371.1, forward strand.
TGAATCCACCTTTCTCGTTGCTCATTAGGTGCAGGTAAAGTTTCAGAACAATCCATTGTAGCCTATGGACCAGACCGTCAGAAATATGCCTTCTTATGCATCACATCTCATGGAAACAGAGGACTTGCAATGGCAGCATAACCTCAGTTTTTGGAGTTGTAGCAGCGCTCTCCATTATCCAGCAATCAGCACACCAGCCCCTCCTCACCACAATCTGATGAACTCCCTATCAGGCACTCCTTCATATGTCATATCCTGATGACACCCACAATCTGATGATACCCATTCCTGGCTGACGATGGCAAGAACACTATCCTCTGGACACAAGATATCCGGGCCACTGGCGAACTGGACTCCATCCATGGGCATCGCTTCAGTGGTTGCTCCAAGGGAAACTACAAGAGTTTTTATTCTGGTGACATGAACCCTCCTGGATTGAGACCAGCTCAGAACTATAATGCACTCCTTGTTCCAAAATCTACTTTGTGAAGCCTCGTTTGCCATTAATCTCCAGCACAAGCTGCAAAAAAAAGCTAACTAGAAGCAACAAATAGCTGAAAACACAATCCTTGTAACCGCCTTTCCCTCCATCAAAACTGAGAGGCTACTCTACAGACTCTAAGGCACAATCCTCCTTTCCCACATTGCTGCAGTTGATAGTGCAACAATGTGGGTACCTGGCAGCATAGCGCATGCCCAAGGCCGTGGGCATATCAGATTTATTGATTCCTTTCAGCAATAGATCCCTTGAATTCCCAGAGAGCATTTGTAAGGTCTGAGAAGCTGATGAAATGGAACAGAAGTTTAAGGAATTCAATAAGGATTTCAACGAAGGTCTCATGATTATTCTTAAGCTAAACCCACATCATCACCTGAAAAGAGATTCTAACTCTATCACAGATGTTTGGAACAGCCTGATCAGGCATTACAGTGGATACCAACCTCCTTGAAAATACTAAAGCTAACAAGAACAGTTCCCAATCCACCTAGTAACTCTGCAATCCGATGTGCAACAGATGCACACCGCATTACCTTGTCCGATTCAAGGGGTTGATTGAAATAAGAATATGACAAAGAGGTAAACTTGGACTAAACATTGAACTATTACTTGGACACATATTCCAATAAACAATTTTCATTTCCTAAGGAACAATTATTGCCAAAAGGTCAGCCATAACATTTCCAACTCAAGATGATGCACAAAAATCCATGACAATTACAATGCATCTGGCTAGCATAGAAAGTCCGTTGCATATTGTCATTTCCTTTCCTAAACACTGAGGATGTTCATTTCCTCAACATAAAACTTGAACAATACTTTCCATCGTATTCGGCTCTGGTTCTGCCATCCTCATTGCTGTGTCTCTGCTCTGCCATGCCTTTCTTTCTCTTGCTCCACCAGCCATTCTCTCACCACTCTTTTGTAGCTCTTCTCCTTCATCACTCTGCTCCTCCACTCAGCTTTGCAAGGAATCCAACTCTTCCTGCTGCTTCCTCTCGACATGCCCTCAACTAGCTTGGATTCTGGCACTCTACATTGCATCTGCAGTCTACCTTCAGAAATTTCCAGCTACTTCCCTGCTCCTAATTTTGTCTTTCTGAACTCGTAATTCAACTGCCCTTCCGTACATCCCAATTCTTCTGACTGCTTCTTCCCACTTGCCTGTTGAGATATCATTGTGTGGACAATAGTTCTAATTCAAACCCAAATGACAGCCCTGCACACATCAACGTGCACCATGTGGTACATCCTTGGATGGAACAGAACCACACGTGCAAACATGCACAAGGTCAATAAAATGGGTATGGATTGAGAGGAATTTTCTGGGAAGTGTGGAGACACTTCCAAGTGTTGATAAGCCCATAGAATAGATTATCTCAAGTCGAGGATCCTACCACTTGAACAAGCATCATAGTCAGCTCCATGTATGCTTTAAATCCTGTAATTTCCCATGCATAGAGTTTGGTAAAAAATTGGGATCAGTGCAATTTTCTATGATGATGGCATGTCATTTCCTGTGTGCTTCAGCACTTCTGTTGCTGTCACTGTATCAGACGGGTGGCACTTTCCAACTCAAGGTGAAGGTATAGACAATGCAATACTCTCATGCCCACCCACATGTAAGGTGACCTATGATGGAGTTCAGAATCACCCAACATCATACATATTGCTGTGGAGACATTGAAAGTAGTATGAATACATACATCGGATCTCAAAGAAACCTCATGCTAGACTTTCAGTCTCTGTGGTTGACTCCATTATCCAGGCTTCTTGTACTGAGGGATAACATTCTTTTACAACTCGCAAGTTGCCTAGTCACCCAGGAAAGAAGGTGCATCCTGTCTGAGGAATCCCACAAAACCTCCTGTGGCATCCTTGAATCTTCCCTCTTTCTTTCAGTTGAAAGCAATATTCATATTCTCTTGCAGTTTGGAAATACTTTCTCTACAAGGAGTCATCTGCACTGCTCCCTACAGTTTACCTATGTTCCGGTATGCTCCTCCACTTGGCTCAAGGAGCCAGAATTTTCCTCCGCACAAAGAGGATGGGGTAGCCTAGAAAGTTCCTTCATCCTTTCACCCACCTTCATGGATGCCCAGATAGTGAGGGATATTTTTCCCTTCCATTTTTTAGCGCACATCCAACTGTGAATGAGCACAAATGTGCAATCCTCCAACTTCCCTGCCATGAAATGGTTTCCCCCCTTTTGCCAAACCAATAATGAGCAACATGCCAAGTGCTTCAATGCAAAATTCATGGAATATACACGGGAATTGCAAAGCCTTCCATGCAATGTCATTCTGTAAATATGGAAGCATGTTTTCCTGCTATCTGTCGCTAGCTATACTATGTGTGTTTCTCCCACGTTGCCCATGCTATGAAAAAATATAGTTTCTACCTTTGTTTTTTTTCACAGAGTGTGGTGATGGTGTAGCAAAAATATGTGCACCAGCTCATCTTGCATGCATGGCACTTCCTACCCAAGAAATCGTGTAAAAAATCACTTGTAGCTTTGTCAGATGTGCAGAAAAATCATGGGAAGCATTAGGGAGTTTAACCAAAGGCACATGCAAGGGACAGGATGACAGAGTGCTCCTCTAGAACCTGCATCAAGGCCATGACGGACAGCATAGAAGTGTCATTCCCACTCCCTTTCAAGCCACTCTTCTCCTTCCAACGACCCAGTACTCCCATTCCCGCAAAGGCTTCTGAAGAGGACCCCATCATTTTTGCCCTCATCCTCCACCATCTCCATTTCCTTCCCTTCCGCGTCCTCATTGCCGGAATCATCCAATAAGTCCCATTGGACACTCTTTTCCACACCCTTTTTTGGATCTTCCTCTCCCTCTTCATCGCCCTCACTTTCCTCCCCTTCATGGTCCTTGCTGCGAGGAGGGAGCTCCAACCATGCCAAGTTGGCATTCCCTCCCTCGAAATGGGACTGAGGCCTGACATCCTCCCCTCCCCTTCCCCCTCCCCCCACCACCTTTCTGCAGGAGCCACACTATTACTCGGGCACATCAGACTTGATAGGCCATTTCATTGCCAAGCACGGTAGGTATTGGTTGTTCCTCATGGACCCATGGCTTTGCTTCAAGCCTGCATTTTCACGTGCTAGGAGAGAGGGGTGGAGTGATGGTAGGGGTAGAGTTCTAGATAGAGTAAAGGGGGTTGGGGGTTGAATCAAGATGTAGCTCCGGGCTGGATCCAACAGGCAGCAGTGACGTGGAACATGAGAGTGGTGTCCACATGCCACTCTCTCATTCCCCCTGACTTCCTGGGTGGAGTGAAACTCTAGGAGAAGTTCAAGAATAGTGAAAAATAAATGGAGAAAGAAAAATTCCACTTTTTCAGTCCGTTCTGCTGGAGAAAAAAAAGCCAAAAACGCAATTGATAGGAGTCATCTATGTTTGGATGGAGGTTCCTGGATGGATGCCCTCCCTCCTCAACCTTTCATTCACACAGCAAAGAACTCATGGCAAGGGGGGGGGGG
>SZWC01037372.1:0-14876 GCA_023375785.1 Penium margaritaceum
AAATTCGATTTTTGAGTCTGAAAATTAATTAGATGCGTCTTCAGATTCGAAAATTCAAAAAAAAAAAAAAAACGACGAGTTTCAACCATGTTATAAATAGTTAATATCGAATACAAAGAGCAATAAGATAGCTGATTACAAGAAAATACACATGCTTATTGTGTACATTTGTTTGAGTGTAGCCCACCACCCCCCCTTTAACCGGCCCGTCTAAATTCGGAGTTCGTTTGAACCTGGGGCACCTAGATACTTTTACAGTCGGTGTGGAAGATCACTCTATTGAATCTCTTCATTCTTCACGTACATGGCTGCAATACCGCAGTGTTTGGGTACCTCGAACTAGATACCGCTTTACAAGTATACTGCGGTATCCTCTCTCCATGGGAGGTTAGTACCAATACTGGTAACGCTCCCACGGTAGGACTGGTATTGGCTGATTATTGCGATTAAATACGGTGTACCGTGGAACACAGCATAATGCACAATGTGAGTATATGCGACTAGTGGCCATGGTAGATTCTCGCAAATCTTCACATTGACCCAACATAGCAAAAATGATGTGGATAAATGAACTGGAGATGACATTGTAGACATGTCGTAGAAAACGTTTGCAGTTTTGACAAAGAGGTGAACTCAATTTGCACCGTGCTTTCTTAAGCTAGATGCAAGAGAAACACGACACAGTAGTAAAAATTTATCGGATGTAAGAATGGGACATCGATAAAGGGAGAGGGTGGCCATTCAGAGCGCGAGAGGAAGGGAGGGTTGCTTTTCACATCCCGTCAGAGGCCAGCAACGTGACGATCGTATCTTTCGTATAACCCGACCTTGCATTTTGGTTCCGGTCTTGATGCCTTTTAATACTTGCATAGACCAGCTTCATCATGTGCCGCTTTGATATGTCAAGATTGCTTTTTGCAGAGATTTTCCCTACTTGTTGATTGATCCTTTTCTTGCAAATTTTGGCACAAGTATGACCCTATCTTCAAAGTTTGGTGGACACCATGTTTGTGACAGAATGCATGCAAGCAGGTGCTAGGTAGTAGGACACAAATCAACTGTAAGGGTTTGACTAGCACATCGCATCAACACCTCTGGCTGCAAGCAATGTCCACAAAGAGAGGGACAGCAACTGGGCCCTAGGTAGCCTATATAGGGTCTCAATTCTGGCTAGTGCACGCACACACAGCGCGCATGGGCGCACAATTTCTAGCTGGCCGAAACAGTGGTGAAAACACGGTTTTGGGCATAGCTCTGTGCAGCCATGTCAGAACGACGAGCCGTCTGAACCAGACAGGCCACCAAAATAAGAGCTTCGTCTTGATAGGTTGTACGCATATGTGTTGTTCCACAGGAAGACTCTAGCTAAGAAATATGTCTTCCGGGCGCCCGTCTGCCACCAGTCTTTAGCCATTGTAGCCATGTTTGGGATCTGCATGTGAATGGACATGAGCCTAGGGGTCACCGTAAGCCGTGTACAAAAACCGCGACAATACTACCCCATGACTGGAGAGCGATACACGTCCATGCACATGCAAACACTAACTTTGCACAAGGGAGGATACATATGAACGTTGCAGGTAGCAAGCACAGCACATGCAAGGTGGCCCATGAGGAGTCACCCTGTAACGGGAACGGGGCACAGTCCCACGGAACGAGTAGCCGCATGAAACTTCAAACGACCCAGAGTCTTGGTCTGAAATTCAACGCCCACGTTGATGACTCCAATCTCACCATGGTGAACCAGGTCACGCATGAAGTGATGCTTGACGTTGATGTGCTTCGTGCGTGCATGGAACACATCTTAGTTCTTAGCCATGGCCTCTGCGCTCATGTTGTCTCACAAAAGAACCACAAGGGGAATGGACTGACGCAATTCACACAGCAGACGGACAAGAGAGACGCACTCAGCTGCCCTGGCACCGAGAGTAATACACTCTGCCTCTGTAGTGCTCCGTGCAATGCAAAGGACACTGCAGTCCCCCCAATGAGGAAGATGTAGTGGGTGTGGCTTCCCACTACGCCAGGACACTGCAGTGCCCCCAATGAGGAAGATGTAGTGGGTGTGGCTCCTGCCATCTGGACTCCATGTCCAGTCACTATACGTGTACCTGTCAAGCACGACGGACACCTGCCCGCGGAAGCACATACCAAAGCGTGTGGTGGACAGGGTGTATCGCACGCACCACACGGTTGCCTCTAGTGTTTGATGGCGTGGATCCTACAAGAACTGCGCGAGCAGGTTGACAGTGAAGGCAATGTCGTACTATGTCGTGGTGGCCAAGTACATGAGCGAGCCGATGACTTGCAGGCAAGGGTCACGTCGACTGGCTCCCCCAGGTCCACTCAATCGTCCACCTTCAGGGCGGCCTGCCTTTTAGGGGTCATGGGCATGGAGACGGTGCGGGCGACAGCAAGGAGATCAGCAAAGCGCTCCCTCACAGCCTTTGCATAGTGTGCGTGATGGACACGGTGCGTGTGGTAGATACAGTCGTACACAATCTCCATCACAAAAAAGAAAGAGGCCTGCCGAGGTCTTTCATCTTGTAGGTTGAGGAGAGGACGGCCTTAGCAGCGTTCACTCTTTCCAGGTCATGTGAGGTAATTAGAAGATTGTCCACGTAGAGGAGGATGGCAGCGAGCGATTCTTGGGACTGTGAGAGGAACAAGGATGGATCAATGTCGCTCCGAACGTACCCGACGTGTCTTAGCGTGCTAGTGATCTCCTGAATCTAGTAGCGAGGCGAATGCTTCAAGCCGTACAAGGCCTTCTCTAGCCGGTACATGTGACCGGTGCCATCCTCAAAACCGGATGGCTGACCCATGTAAATCTCCTCCTCAAGGTCCCCATTCAAAAATGCGTTGTTGATATCCATCTGGTGAAGCTCCTAGTCGTGTTGAGCTACTTAGCTCAACAGCGACAGTGTCGTCGTCATCCAGCCAACAGGGACAAAAGTCTTGGTGTAGTCCATACCAAAGTCTTGGGAGAAACCCTTTGCCGTCACACTGGCTTTGTAGTGCTCCACCGTTTTGTCTGTTTTGAGCTTCTTGCAGAGAACCCACTTGGCCTTTATGGCCTTGCGGTTCTTCAGCAAGTCCACCAACTCGAAGATGTCATGCTTACGGATGGCATCGAGCTCAGCGTGGCAAGCAGCTCGCCACTGCTCAGCATCCGGGGCTGACAAGGCCTCAGGCAGAATGGCGTAATCAAGAGACGACGGTGGCGCAATGTGCGTGGCCAGGGCATACACCGCAGAGGGAGGGTTGATCGTGACCATGGACTCAGTAGCGTCATGGGTGAGATCGCGCTCGTGGGAAAATAGTACCATGCTAGTGGCACAACCATGGTGATCCTCTGTGAGGCCGTGACAATTCAGGCCAATTGCCTTTGTCCCAAGGTCATCGCTAACAACGTTGTACGGGGTGAGGTCAGAGTCGCCTGCCTACATCACTGCTGGCGGCGGGCAAGGCAGGGCGAGGGGCCAAGTGCCTGTCTTGGAGACTTCTATCGACAGTCGGAGCAAGGCGGAGGCACCCGCTGGCTGCCCGTATATAGGGGTCAGACGAGACAGGAAAATGGGTCGCCGCCGACTCAGATGCTGGTGTGGATAGCATGGCAGGCTTGTCAATGGAGGATGGTGCGGCCTCAGTGGCTGGGGACAGTGCCGTGCCAGACGCGGACACATCAATGGCTGGGGACAGGGATGGGAACGGGGACGGGAATGGGGACGGGAACGTGGACAGCTGAGAGCTAATCGCAGACGCAGGATCGGATAGGGCCTCACACACCAACACATGTGCGTAAAGTCATTAGTCAGTGTCTGGATGTAGAGTCTGCGATCCTCCTGAAACTCGACAAGGAGCGGACCCATGAGGTTGGAGTGGACGAGCTCTAGGGGCCGACAAGCCCTGGAGACAGACTCAGGATAGGTGGACCTGTGCATTTTGCCTTCAGCACAGGACAGGCACTCGATCGTGGACAGCGCCTCGAAGGACACCGCATCAAGACCGACGGCAGGTCAAGTGTAGATCAGCCTGTAGAAAGCCCCTAGGTGCACATGACAGAGATGTCAATGAAGGAGGTGGTGGTGCTCAGTGGAGAGAGCACCAGTGAAAAAGACACATGCTGCGAGAGAGGGAGGAAGGGGAGGAGCACTAGCAGGCGACCCGGAGATTTGGTAGAGGTTATCAATGATCGTCCCACTGAGGATGGTCTCCTGGGCATCGCGCACGAAGATGCAAGCATCAGCAGCTGTGTGCGTGACACCCAAGTCCTTCTTGATGTTAGCATGGACAGAAAGCAGGCTGAGTACAAGAGCAGGGACAAAGAGGACATCGGGGATATACATGAGACCAGCCAGCCCATTGAATTGCACAACCCCAGCACCCTGGTCAGGGAGACCCATAGGGTAATGTGCTTCAATTTTCTGCATGAGGTGGCTTCCTTTAGAAGCTATCCCCATACATTTCTGATCTTGCATCACAGGTTGATGTAGATTTTGAGATCCTCGCGCATGTTGGAGATGATGTAGTGGATGTTGCTCTCCAACCTTGGGTGCGTGTAAGCTAGGCAGGATTAGGTAATCGTGTCCTGTGTGCCTGTGCAATACTATGTAGTGTGCAGCCTTCCATCTCCCCAGGAGTTGATAAAGGGCTTGCACTACCTTGTGCGCATGCCTACACACTATGTAAATTCCAGTCCTTTACAACTCAAGGACCTGCATTCCAGGAAAACATCTGGTTGTTCTTGAGCAGAATTACCAGCATATTTTGACCCAGCAATATCACGGTAAAATTCGTATTTCCTTGTACAATCCACCAGTAACAGTAGCCAAATCACAAAACCAGCACAATATTTGCATACTATAACACTGGTGACTTCAATAGGTGCATAAACACATGTCCAAACATCCTTTTTAGCTATCGTTCCGACTCGATCACTCATTCGACAGGTCCCCTTGACTATTGGCCTGCTCGCAGACTTCGGGTCAAGTTTATTGATTAATTTTGCGTTACAAAGGTAGATCTTGAGCTTGTTTTTCAGAAAAGCAATATTTAGATTTTTTTATTAGTGATGCAGATTCACATGGCATGGATCCAATACTTGTCAATATTGAAGCTGACAAGTATGACACTTTAGACCACTTTCCATAAGGGTCAACATAAGTATCACAAACTGCATAAAAAATTTGATCATATCTGTGTGAATTCATTGAGACACCAAACTTGTATAAACCCATACCTCAATGTTCTCAAACCCCTTGAGTTCTCGGCGGAATAATTTGGAGCAACCATTCACGATGCGACGTTGCACGCTTTGCTCAGCTCAAACACCGAAGATGCAATACATGCCTCGTTGTGAGACTCTTCAGTGTATATACATGCTTGACAGGTTCAACACCTCTCATCAAAGTACGCTCACTACCAAGCACAAATCATCCATTTTTCCCAATTCATTTAATCATCTTATCCTTCGCACCTAATCCCCGTGAGCCATCCGTGTTCTGCTTGGTGTATAATCATCAAAGTACAATTACTACTAAACATGAAGGACCAGATAGCCCATGTGCCCATGAAACACGTGTGACTCTCATCTACCCAACACTTGCAAAAAAACTGAGAAAACCAACCCAAAACCATGCTTGCTGGCTATCTTAGGTACCAGACTTGCACAAATCCCTAATACTTGTGCATGGGCATGATTGTCATTACTTTTCTAGCCCACAACACGGTGTCTTCTGGATTTTTACGTCAACCAGCAAAGGGAATTTCGGTCAACTGACCCGTTCTGTGTTTTTGAAACCTCAAAGGACTTTGACCATCTTCCTGAAGAGTTAACAAAAGTGTTGTGAACAATATCGAAGTTTCAATCGTGTTCGGTTGACTTCTCAAAGGTGCTATATCCTTATCAAACTATGCCTCGGAATTCTTGAAGCCCCCAAATTCTTTCACCGGAGCTTCTCAAAGCACTCACTCACGGTGCGACCTCATACGCATTGCTCAGCTCGAGCGTCGATGACCCCGTATATGCCTCATTCTCATCCTTTGTTTTGTATACATTTTTTCAATGAACTCAAAACTTTCCACCGAAGTTAACTGGCTACTTGTTATTAATTGTTGAAGTATCCCAGATAACCAAATCGATTTCTATCCTGCAAACTTCCCTATTCACAATCTACGCTTCTGATTGGTATAAATCTTGGTATCAGAGCGTAGCAGTTTTGGAGGAGAAACCACTAACTTCATTCATAAAGAGGACTACCTTGCATGAGTAGGCAGCGCATCTAGCGCATCAAGGCTTTTCCAAATTTGCAACAACGACGTGATTAGAGTGGGTGTAACCTATGACTAATAGAGGGTCTGCATTGATGGCTCCGGTGATGAAAGAGAAACAAGCGTAATTAATGCAACAAGTAACACTGGCATGGCCGGCTATGCAGCCACGGATCCGACAACATCAATGGCCAACTTGGCCTCTGGCTCCACAAATTAGGGACAGCCGCCATGACCAAAGCTACTGGTACGATATGTGGCAGTCGACAAGTTCGCATCAACGAGGAGCTGACTTAGCTACTATACGCTCAATCAACACCTGATCAAGCAGTTGAACTTCGCGATGGAGGCTCTCCGTAGTGTAAGCGCACGAGAGGCGGCGCTTGTTGAGAGGAATTCTCAATTGCTTAGCAAATCTAAAATTCATCCAACCCTCTTCAAACCAATCGATCCAGCAAATTCAAAAGGACCAATGGTAAGGATGAGGCTGAAGAGACTAGAGGTGTACTTCACCATTGTAGGGTCAACAACGACAAACAGGAAATTGACCTCGTGGTCTCGCTCTTGCGTTGCATGACCTTGAGCTTGTGGTTCCATCTCGAGACCATCCAACAGCAGCGGGAGACCATTAGGGCCTCATGAATGGTCCATGAAGTCTGTCTCACATCGCCTATCACTAGTGTTCTACCTTTGGAGCAGATCAACTTTATCTTGCAAGACGCACCAACACCACCCAACAACTGGAATGATTTCACGGACAAAGTACTCACACATTTTGGAAAAATGAATGAAAAATCTGACGTTCTATACAAGGTGCAATGACTTCGGCAACGGTCCAACATGGTCGAATACACACGAAGGTTTCATGAGATCATCTTTGGCGCGGACCTTACCCAGACGAGTTGTGTTTCCACTACAACAATGGCCTCAAATGTGACATCCAATGAGCAATCACTATCTTTGCTATTCAAAGTGACCTGCCATAGATGATTGCAGAAGTCGAAAGAATCGGCAAGGCCGACTACAACGCTCCGTTCCAGGAGTCCTACAGTTGGCAACACCAAAACTGTGACTATTGTGGTGGCAACACATCTTAGTTGGGGGACTCCTCATCCCCAAGGGAGTTTGACACAGTCAATCAATAGGATGAATGGCAATCCTACAACTGCGGAAGATCTGGTCACATTGCTTGTAGCTGTCATAGAAAAAAAAAAGGCCAGTAAAGCTCGGAAAGCCATAGAAAAATGAGGTGGGAAATGAAAAAGGACATGATTGGAAGGTGTAGCTCTTTTCCACAAGGAGCCATTGGCGTCAAACAATTGCCCACCTGAATGGCTGAAACTGCACCAAAGGGTACATGAGATAAAAATGTTTGATGAGGGGTACAAGGACGACAAACTGGTGATACTACTGAGAGTGCAACCAAGAGGTTGTAATAGTCAACAAACAGTGCAAGCGCAACTGGATGGAGGAGCCTTGCACACGTTTATATGCAACAACATGGTTCAGAAGCTGGGTTTGCGAGCCCAACCAGGAGTATTTTCAAGGTAAAATGGTAAAACAAGGTTGCAAACCTGTTGACTGATTCAATCACTCCAACTAAAAATCGGAGATCTACGAGACGTAACAGTCTGGAGGTCCCATCTAATGGGTGACCAAAAATTCAAGGAGTGCCACAACACAGGCCTGGGAGGACAATTCAGGGAAGACAGAACACCAAAGAAGCTAGCGAAGTACTTTTGGTGGGAGAAAATGCAAACCAACGTGGAGAACTTCTGCAAAACATGTGCCACGTGCCATAGACAAAAATCACGACACTCTAAACCACCCAAAGTTTTACAACCATTGCCCGTTCAAACGGAACCTTGGTGTGACATGTTGATTGACTCCGTCATCGGACTACCTACTAAATCCAAGGGATATGACGCCATCCTCGTGGTCGTCAAATTTGTTTCCAAAATGTCCCACTTCATCTCAACAACATCCATAGTTATTCCAGAGGGTACCGCGTGACTTTTCCTCGACCACACCGTACCTTTACAGTGCGTACGATGTAGTATCACGAGCGGCATGGATGACTGATTTATGATTCATTTTTTGGCACAAACTGATGATGCAACATGGGAGTCGAATTTAAATTTCGACGGCGTTTCATCAGTAATTCAACGGTTAAATCAAGCGTAGAAACAAAATGCTCAAACAAACTTCCTATACATTTTACGAGCCACATGGCACCAATTGGACACAAAAACTACCCACTGTCAGACTCCCATCAAAATCCACAATTACTACCACAACAGGTAAGGTACCGTCCGAGGTTATCCACAATCATCTTCCTGCCACACCGACAAGATTGCAAATTCAGAGCAATACTCCTGCACTTGATATCCATTGCTGTGAATTCTCTTACATGTCATAAGAAATACAACACATCCTCACCAAGACACAGATGGAGATGATGCAAGCTGCCAACAAGCATTGAAACAATGACGTCTTTGTCACTGCTGACAAAGTCCTCCTCAACTCCGTGAAGATCAAACACTACGGACAGGATTCTGCGAAGTTCAAAACGCGGTGGTTGTGACCATTTGAGATCAAGCGTATGCAAAGCCCAGTGGTTGCGTGATTCAAACCCCCTAATACCATTATAATCCTCCCGGTCTTCCACGTCAGCAAACTAAAGCACTACCACCACCCAAGTGAGTTTTCCGGACCGAGATGTTCCTTCGACCCCTCTAGTCCAAGTGGACGGCAATACGAAGTACAATATCAAGGACATCCTTGGATATTGATGATGTGGAAAGACTAGAGAGTATCTAGTTAAGTGGCATGGTTACAAAGCTACGCACGACAGTTGGGAATCCTACAATAACATGTGCGACGTTGATCATCTGATCAATGGCTATTTCTGAAGCCACCGGCCACAACATCACAACACGCCGGGACGATGCAAAAAAGGGGGGTAAGTGGTACACGAGTCCCTCATACTTGCGCGTGGGCATTGTTTTCATTGCTTCATGGCCCACCCTACGTCGTCTTCTGAACTTTTAGGTCAACTGGCCAAGGGCATTTTGGCCAACTACCCCGTTCGGTGATGTTCCGTTCTGGAAGCCTTGGACAACTTTGACCACCTTCCTGAATATTTGAGAAAAGAGTCGTGAACAATATTGATGTTTCGATGTTGTTTGGTTAACTTCTCAACAACGTTGGCTCTTTACAAAAGTGTGTCTCGGTATTCTCAAAGCCCCCCGATTTCTCTGTGGAGCTTCTTAACATAGCCAATCACGGCGCGACCTCGCACGCATCACTTGGTTGGAGCGTCGATGACCCAACATATGCCTCATTCTCATTCTCAACGTTATACACATATGCTCAAAGAACTCGACATCTGCTTATAAATTGCTCCAGTATCCCAAATGCCCAAATTGTGTTCTACCCCGCATCTTTCCCTGTTCACCATCTACGCTTCCGACTGGCGTAACATGCGGCATGTGTCAACAATCAAGAAAAAACATAAAAGGGTCATGGCCATCCGGCCAATCAACGATCATTAGAGACGAGCTCGTTGCATACCTTGTTAGCTGTCAGTTGGTTGCAGCTACATCGATAGCATGCAACGTCCATGATCAGGTGCTTTGGTCGCTGATCACCAATGGGTGGGAGTCTTCGCCCGCATGGTGACTATGGAATCTGGCTAGCAGCTCAAAGAAAACATAATTAAATGCACCAATTTTATTTACCAAGCCTCTGTTTGAGGAAAAAAGACTAAATCAAACTAATCACGTACAATGCTTGAAGGATTTGGATTTTGGTTTTTGCGCGAGCACCTGCTGGGCCCCTGAGTAGCAGAGCCTGGCAGGTTCCATTTCAATGCATGGAGAGTCTCGAACTCCTCTACAAATTTACACAAACCTCTCCAGAAAGTATTAAAAACCCCATCTTTTTGGGGTTTGGGATACTTGCGGATGAGTTTCATGCCATTGGTCTTTGAGCATGACATGGTGCCACGACATAGCCTTTTTCCTTTTTCATTGTCATTTGCCTTGCAGCCATGGCGTTGGATGGGTAGCTAGGTTATTCATACCTTAAAGACGGAGGGCTGGATCATTTTGTTTTCAAAGCTGGGTATATGTTTTACGAACGAGACGTACACGACTCCCTAATTCTTGTCCATGGGCATTACCTTCATGGCCCACGTCATGGTGCCTTATAGATTTCTACCTCATACGGCCAAGGAAAACTTGGCCACCTGTCCCGTTCTGCGATGTTTCGTTCTCAAAGCCTCGGAAGACTTCAACCACCTTATAGAACAATATCGATGTCTCGATATTGCTTGGTTGACTTCTACACGGCATTTGATCTTTACAACACCGCACAGCCATACTCTCAAAATACCCCGATTTCTCTGTGGAGCTTCTTAAATCACAACGCCATCCCACACGCGTCGCTCGGCTCCATCGCCGATCATCCAACATATGCCTCATTATCATTCTTGGCATTGTATGTATATGTTTGTCGAGCTTGACACTTTTCATCAAAGTACACATACCGTTGATTATAAATTGCTCAAGCATCCCAAATCCCCAAACCATCTTCTTCCCGCATCTTTTGCTATCCACCATGGCATGACACTTGGTGTCAGAGCGCAACAGTGCTGGAGGGGCAACCCTTGACTTCACTCATCTGGAGGACTACCTCCCATGAGTCAACACCGCATCTTGTACATCGAGACTTTGCCAACCTTGTGATTATGATGTGATTGGAGCGAGCACAACCGACGACCAGCAACTGGTCTTCGGCAATGACTCCGGTGATGAAGGACCAACAAGCGTAGCACGTGATGCCTTAAAATCCCCAAGCAATGGCTAGCACTCGCGTGGCCGACTATCTGCCCGGGGTCCGACAACATCAATGGCCATCTCAACCTCAGGCTCAGCAAATCAGGGACAGCCACCACAGCTGAATCCCACTAACAAAGCTATTGGAATGACAGGTAGAAACTGACAAGCTCGTAGCAACAAGGAGCTGCCTCAATAACTATCATCACTTGAAGGTCTCAGTCAACACCTGGTCTAGCAGCTGAACGCTGCGATTGAGGCTCTCCACAACGTGAGCGTGCGAGAGGTGGTACTCGTTGAGATAATTTCTCAACTGCTAAGCAAACCTATATTTTCTCTAGCTCTCCTCGAACCGTTCCATCCTGGAAATTCAAAAGGACCAATGGTGAGGATGTGGGTGATGAGTTTGGAGGTATACCTTATCGCTACTGGGGTCAACGACAAGCAAAAAATCAACCTCACATCCTCCCTTTTACGTGGCACGGCCTTGAGTTGGTGGGCCAAACTTTGGATCATTTAATGGCAATAGGATACTATTAGGGCCTCGTCAATTGTCCATGACGCCCATCTCACATTGCTTACCAACGGCGTTCTACCCTTGGTGCGGATCAATCCTAACTGGCAAGATGCGCTGACACCATCCCGATAAATGGGATGACTTTACGTGCGCAATACTTGCACGTTTCAGACAACTAAACAAAAACTCTGACGTTCGATACAGTTAGTTACGACTTTGGCAGCAATCCAGCATGACCAAGTACACACAAAGATTTCATGAGATCATTACTGACGCCAACCTTAAACAAGACGAGTTGTATTCTCATTACAACGATGACCTCTTACGTGACATCTGCTGAGCAATCGCAATCTTTGGTATCTACCACAAATGATCACAACATCCAAGAGAAACAACAGCCCTAACAAAAATGCTCAGATCTAGGAATCCTACAACTGGAGACACCAAAACCGTGAGTATTGTGGTGGCAGTAAATTTTGATCAGGGGACTCCTCAACACTTCGATGGACGTCAACGTCGTCGATTAATAGGATCAAAGACATTGCTACAATTGCAAAGGACCAGGTCACGTTGCTTCTATCTGTCGTGACAAAACATTTGCCGAAAAGGAGATGTAGTCGTAGAAAGACGAGTTAGGAAACGACAAGGAAAAGGAGTAGAAAGGCGCAACTCTTGTCGACAATGAGTGATCTTGGCCGGAATACTGCCTATGTGAACAGCTGAAAGTGCCCTAGAGGGTACTTGAGATCAAAAGCTGATGAGAGGTACGAAGAAGACCAACCGACGATGTTGCTAAGGGTGCAACCATGAGCCTGTAAGAGTCGACGAACAGCACCGACGCTATTGGATGGAGAGACCTCGCATATTGTCAAAAGCAACAACATGATTTGGATGTTGATTTTTCTGACCGAACCAGGAGTGTTTAAACGAAAAAAGGTTGACGGAAGGTCGCAAATTTGTCGACTAAGTGAACCACTTCGACTACGAACTGAATATCAGCAGGACATAACGGTCTGGCAGTCCTCTCAAATGAGTGACCAAAGCATCATCCTTGGACAAAACATCTCGTACTAATATAATCCAAGTATATTGGAAGAGCTCAGCTATCTACATAGATTTCAACGACACCAAAGGACAACTGCCACTCGTCCGAGCGAAAGCGATGACACATGTAGGGGAAGTGGAAGTAGCAGATGAAGCAGCGGAACCTTAGAAACAACAGTTGAGTCCTACCGATCTTGCCACATGCAACCAGACACTAAACATGACAAGGGGCTCAAGTGTGGCTCGTCAATGTAAGACCGGACGAGGAGGAAGCGGTCATGGCAACTGACTCATCATCCTCAACGACATCAACCGCAATAGAGAAGTTTGCGATGGTCCGGAGGAGTTCGCACCTCTCATCCAAGAGTTTGCGGACGTCTTCCCGCATTAACTCCCACAAACTCTGCCACCAAAATGCAACATCGACCATCACATCAAATTGAAGTCGTGTAGCAGACCGACCGTCAGGAGAACATATTCGTCGAGCGACCACAAGCTGATCGAGCTGAAGCGGGAGCAAGACGAATTGCTCGAGTATGGGTTCATCCGACCATCCACATCACCGTACGCCACACCCATAGTATTCGTAAATCGAACAAGCAAAAAACGGACGTGTGTGGACCATCGAGCGTTGAACACTGACCGTTGAAAACGCCAAGATGACACGGTCAAAAGGGAGGGGGGAGTGTTGCGAAGCAAACGTGCACAAGTCCCTAATACTTGCTCGTATGCATTAATGTCATTAGTTCTATGGCCCACTACGTGGCGACTTCTAGAAATCGATTTCGTCAGGCCAAGGGCATTTTGGCCAATTGCCTTGTTCAGCGATGTTTCGTTCTCGAAGCCTCGGACAACTTTGACCACCTTCGAGAAGTGGCAAAGAAGGTATCGTGAACCATATCGATGTATTGATAATGTACGGCCGACTTCGAGACACAGATGGATCTTTTTAAACCTGCGCCCCGATATTATCAAAGTCCCCCATTTTCTCCATGGAGCTTCTCGAATTAGCCACTCACTATGCAACCCCACATGTGTTGCTCAGCTGGAACGCCGAAGGACCCAACATATGCCACATTCTCAGTTTCGGCATTTTACATGCGTTCGAGGAACTCAACACTTGTCATCAAAGTACACTTAGCTCTACCTATAGATTTCTCAAGTGTCCCAAATCCCAACTTCGTGCTTTTCGCTGCATCTTCCCTCCTCTCCATTTAGGCTTCGAACTAGCAGAACAATGTGCGTCTTGTGCCCTAATATGAATCATCCAATTGTCATGACTTTTGAACTGTCCTTTGTTTGCATCTTATCCTTGTAAACCACCCACGTTTCTCTCGGCATAATGCATGTGGGGGAATGGTTCTGATCCTAATCGGTGTCGATATACCTCTGTTTTCACCTCTCCCCTCGTGTGAAAGTGTGTGTATTGATGGTGGATGGTCATCATTTCCGTCCAAAAAGCTTGCCCTGTTAGGCACAAAAGGAGTTCGCCACATAGGGTTCGACTCCAAAGTTCGAATTGATTTCGGTCATGACCAACGCCTAGTTGCTATGTGCCTGGTGTTGACCAGTGCTTTCGAGGGAAGAAGGTGAAGACGTTATTAAATCTGGTTGGATCAGCCTTCGTGCAGACGGCATCAGTACGCCTTCTTGGGCGCCCTCGCTGATGGCCTGTTCCTGCCGAATTTGAGGGAAGAGAGACAATCATTTGAAGTCGCAGCCTTGGGCATGTTGCCAGGGCAGTTCCGTTGCCAGGAAACTTCGTCGGAAATGTTTGTTTTTGCTGGGTGTTTCCATGTCCATGGATCGGACGGTTTGCTGAGTCGAATTCCTGGCCGAGTCATCATCTTTGAGCACACAGATGCCGTTCGATCTACTGTTCGCATCCAGCTCTTTTTCAGCGTGGGTAAGGGGACTTACGTCCGCAAGTAGGGGGTGAGGCTGGTTGCGGTCGGAATCGTGGGTTGAGCGGTCTCAACCCACGATTCCAACGGAATTCGATGCTGCGAGGTAGGTTCCTCGCTTCGCTCGGTTGAGATGCGTAGTTGGGACAGCTCGGGCGAAATTTGTTTGAAAGTTTTACAAGAATCTCTGACAGTACAAGAGCCACGCGAGAAGGCCAGTTGCGTTTCTTTCGCACCTAAAACGCGTTTTAGACGTGTTCTCACGTGCGGCTATCGATGCTTCAACCACCCCACCGAACC
>SZWC01037375.1:0-14165 GCA_023375785.1 Penium margaritaceum
ATGACCGACCAAAGTAGGCATATGTACTCCCTTTGACCAAAGAAATCCGCTGTGTGTGGTCCACGTTGACAACTCATAATACGAGTCACAAACGGTGAGAGGGGGTAGCAATGGTTTGGGAACACAATGAATCACATAGGAAGCACAAGGGGCTTCAATACGTTGTGGCACGGTGAGGAGTGCATGCACGATGACCAACCAAAGTAGGCATATGTCACTTATCATGACCAAATAATGTCACTCACTGTGGTAAACTTTGCAACTCACAACAGGTCACAAATGGTCAGGGTGGAAGGTAATGGTGTGTGAATACTAGCTATCTACTAGCAAGTACAAATACCTTCAATATGTAGTGGCACAATGTGACTTCAATGCACAGTGACCAACCAAAGGATGCATACGTCACTGACTCCAACCGAATAAGTCTACTATGTGTGGTCAACATTGACAACTCATAACACGAGTCACAAATGGTCGGAGGGGGGAAACAATAGCTTGGGAACATCAAGTACCACAAAAGCAAGAACAAGGGGCTTCAATACGTTGCGGCACGGTGTGGAAGCCATCCACGATGACCAACGAAAGTAGGCACATGTCACTGACCATGACCAAATAATCTCACTAAGTGTGGTAAACTTTGACAACTCACAACACGAGTCACAAATGGTCGGAGGGGGGAAACAATAGCTTGGGAACATCAAGTACCACAAAAGCAAGAACAAGGGGCTTCAATACGTTGCGGCACGGTGTGGAAGCCATCCACGATGACCAACGAAAGTAGGCACATGTCACTGACCATGACCAAATAATCTCACTAAGTGTGGTAAACTTTGACAACTCACAACACGAGTCACAAATGGTCGGAGGGGGGAAACAATAGCTTGGGAACATCAAGTACCACAAAAGCAAGAACAAGGGGCTTCAATACGTTGCGGCACGGTGTGGAAGCCATCCACGATGACCAACGAAAGTAGGCACATGTCACTGACCATGACCAAATAATCTCACTAAGTGTGGTAAACTTTGACAACTCACAACACGAGTCACAAATGGTCGGAGGGGGGAAACAATAGCTTGGGAACATCAAGTACCACAAAAGCAAGAACAAGGGGCTTCAATACGTTGCGGCACGGTGTGGAAGCCATCCACGATGACCAACGAAAGTAGGCACATGTCACTGACCATGACCAAATAATCTCACTAAGTGTGGTAAACTTTGACAACTCACAACACGAGTCACAAATGGTCGGAGGGGGGAAACAATAGCTTGGGAACA
Source organism: Penium margaritaceum (assembly GCA_023375785.1). Taxonomy (NCBI): domain Eukaryota; kingdom Viridiplantae; phylum Streptophyta; class Zygnematophyceae; order Desmidiales; family Peniaceae; genus Penium; species Penium margaritaceum. Next base: position 1,277 of record SZWC01037375.1, read on the forward strand.
TCAAGTACCACAAAAGCAAGAACAAGGGGCTTCAATACGTTGCGGCACGGTGTGGAAGCCATCCACGATGACCAACGAAAGTAGGCACATGTCACTGACCATGACCAAATAATCTCACTAAGTGTGGTAAACTTTGACAACTCACAACACGAGTCACAAATGGTCGGAGGGGGGAAACAATAGCTTGGGAACATCAAGTACCACAAAAGCAAGAACAAGGGGCTTCAATACGTTGCGGCACGGTGTGGAAGCCATCCACGATGACCAACGAAAGTAGGCACATGTCACTGACCATGACCAAATAATCTCACTAAGTGTGGTAAACTTTGACAACTCACAACACGAGTCACAAATGGTCGGAGGGGGGAAACAATAGCTTGGGAACATCAAGTACCACAAAAGCAAGAACAAGGGGCTTCAATACGTTGCGGCACGGTGTGGAAGCCATCCACGATGACCAACGAAAGTAGGCACATGTCACTGACCATGACCAAATAATCTCACTAAGTGTGGTAAACTTTGACAACTCACAACACGAGTCACAAATGGTCGGAGGGGGGAAACAATAGCTTGGGAACATCAAGTACCACAAAAGCAAGAACAAGGGGCTTCAATACGTTGCGGCACGGTGTGGAAGCCATCCACGATGACCAACGAAAGTAGGCACATGTCACTGACCATGACCAAATAATCTCACTAAGTGTGGTAAACTTTGACAACTCACAACACGAGTCACAAATGGTCGGAGGGGGGAAACAATAGCTTGGGAACATCAAGTACCACAAAAGCAAGAACAAGGGGCTTCAATACGTTGCGGCACGGTGTGGAAGCCATCCACGATGACCAACGAAAGTAGGCACATGTCACTGACCATGACCAAATAATCTCACTAAGTGTGGTAAACTTTGACAACTCACAACACGAGTCACAAATGGTCGGAGGGGGGAAACAATAGCTTGGGAACATCAAGTACCACAAAAGCAAGAACAAGGGGCTTCAATACGTTGCGGCACGGTGTGGAAGCCATCCACGATGACCAACGAAAGTAGGCACATGTCACTGACCATGACCAAATAATCTCACTAAGTGTGGTAAACTTTGACAACTCACAACACGAGTCACAAATGGTCAGAGGGGGAAATAATGGTTTAGGAACATCAAGTATCACATAGCAAGAACAAGGGGCTTCAATACGTTGCGGCACGGTGTGGAAGCCATCCACGATGACCAACGAAAGTAGGCACATGTCACTGACCATGACCAAAAAATGTCACTAAGTGTGGTAAGCTTTGACAACTCACAACACGAGTCACAAATGGTCAGGATGGGAAGTAATGGTTTGTGAATACTAGTTATCTACTAGCAAGTACAAATACCTTCAATATGTAGTGGCACAATGTGACTTCAATGCACAGTGACCAACCAAAGGATGCATACGTCACATACTACGACCGAATAAGTCCACTATGTGTGGTCAACATTGACCAACTATAACACGGGTCACAAAGGGTCAGGACACGAAACAATGCTATGGAAATATCAGTTCTCAACTACCAAGTACAACGACCTTCAGTTAGTAGTAGCACGGTGTGGCAACCATGCACAATGACTGACCAGAGTAGGCATATGTACTGCCTTTGATCAAAGAAATCCACTGTGTGTGGTCCACGTTGACAACTCATAATACGAGTCAGAAATGGTCAGAGGGGGAAACAATGGTCTGGGAACACTACGAATAACATAGCAAGCACAAGGGGCTTCAAGACGTTGTGGCACGGTGTGGAGACCATGCACGATGACGAACCAAAGTAGGCATATGTCACTGACCATGCACGATGACGAACCAAAGTAGGCATATGTCACTGACCATGCACGATGACGAACCAAAGTAGGCATATGTCACTGACCATGCACGATGACGAACCAAAGTAGGCATATGTCACTGACCATGCACGATGACGAACCAAAGTAGGCATATGTCACTGACCATGCACGATGACGAACCAAAGTAGGCATATGTCACTGACCATGCACGATGACGAACCAAAGTAGGCATATGTCACTGACCATGCACGATGACGAACCAAAGTAGGCATATGTCACTGACCATGCACGATGACGAACCAAAGTAGGCATATGTCACTGACCATGCACGATGACGAACCAAAGTAGGCATATGTCACTGACCATGCACGATGACGAACCAAAGTAGGCATATGTCACTGACCATGCACGATGACGAACCAAAGTAGGCATATGTCACTGACCATGCACGATGACGAACCAAAGTAGGCATATGTCACTGACCATGCACGATGACGAACCAAAGTAGGCATATGTCACTGACCATGCACGATGACGAACCAAAGTAGGCATATGTCACTGACCATGCACGATGACGAACCAAAGTAGGCATATGTCACTGACCATGCACGATGACGAACCAAAGTAGGCATATGTCACTGACCATGCACGATGACGAACCAAAGTAGGCATATGTCACTGACCATGCACGATGACGAACCAAAGTAGGCATATGTCACTGACCATGCACGATGACGAACCAAAGTAGGCATATGTCACTGACCATGCACGATGACGAACCAAAGTAGGCATATGTCACTGACCATGCACGATGACGAACCAAAGTAGGCATATGTCACTGACCATGCACGATGACGAACCAAAGTAGGCATATGTCACTGACCATGCACGATGACGAACCAAAGTAGGCATATGTCACTGACCATGCACGATGACGAACCAAAGTAGGCATATGTCACTGACCATGCACGATGACGAACCAAAGTAGGCATATGTCACTGACCATGCACGATGACGAACCAAAGTAGGCATATGTCACTGACCATGCACGATGACGAACCAAAGTAGGCATATGTCACTGACCATGCACGATGACGAACCAAAGTAGGCATATGTCACTGACCATGCACGATGACGAACCAAAGTAGGCATATGTCACTGACCATGCACGATGACGAACCAAAGTAGGCATATGTCACTGACCATGCACGATGACGAACCAAAGTAGGCATATGTCACTGACCATGCACGATGACGAACCAAAGTAGGCATATGTCACTGACCATGCACGATGACGAACCAAAGTAGGCATATGTCACTGACCATGCACGATGACGAACCAAAGTAGGCATATGTCACTGACCATGCACGATGACGAACCAAAGTAGGCATATGTCACTGACCATGCACGATGACGAACCAAAGTAGGCATATGTCACTGACCATGCACGATGACGAACCAAAGTAGGCATATGTCACTGACCATGCACGATGACGAACCAAAGTAGGCATATGTCACTGACCATGCACGATGACGAACCAAAGTAGGCATATGTCACTGACCATGCACGATGACGAACCAAAGTAGGCATATGTCACTGACCATGCACGATGACGAACCAAAGTAGGCATATGTCACTGACCATGCACGATGACGAACCAAAGTAGGCATATGTCACTGACCATGCACGATGACGAACCAAAGTAGGCATATGTCACTGACCATGCACGATGACGAACCAAAGTAGGCATATGTCACTGACCATGCACGATGACGAACCAAAGTAGGCATATGTCACTGACCATGCACGATGACGAACCAAAGTAGGCATATGTCACTGACCATGCACGATGACGAACCAAAGTAGGCATATGTCACTGACCATGCACGATGACGAACCAAAGTAGGCATATGTCACTGACCATGCACGATGACGAACCAAAGTAGGCATATGTCACTGACCATGCACGATGACGAACCAAAGTAGGCATATGTCACTGACCATGCACGATGACGAACCAAAGTAGGCATATGTCACTGACCATGCACGATGACGAACCAAAGTAGGCATATGTCACTGACCATGCACGATGACGAACCAAAGTAGGCATATGTCACTGACCATGCACGATGACGAACCAAAGTAGGCATATGTCACTGACCATGCACGATGACGAACCAAAGTAGGCATATGTCACTGACCATGCACGATGACGAACCAAAGTAGGCATATGTCACTGACCATGCACGATGACGAACCAAAGTAGGCATATGTCACTGACCATGCACGATGACGAACCAAAGTAGGCATATGTCACTGACCATGCACGATGACGAACCAAAGTAGGCATATGTCACTGACCATGCACGATGACGAACCAAAGTAGGCATATGTCACTGACCATGCACGATGACGAACCAAAGTAGGCATATGTCACTGACCATGACCAAATAATTTTCCGATGTGTGGTCCTCGTTGACAACTCATAATACGAGTCACAAATGGTCAAAGGGGGAAACAATGGTCTGGGAACACCACGAATAACATAGCAAGCACAATGGGCTTCAATACGTTGTGGCACACTAGGCATATGTCACTGACCATGCACGATGACGAACCAAAGTAGGCATATGTTGCTGACCATGACCAAATATTGTCACTAAGTGTGGTAAACTTTGAGAACTCATAACACGAGTCACAAATGGTCAGGGTGGAAGGTAATGGTTTGTGAATATTAGTTATCTACTAGCAAGTACAGATACCTTCAATATTTAGTGGCACAATGTGGCTTCAATGCACAGTGATTAACCAAAGTATGCATATGTCACTCAACATGACGAAAGAATTTCACTTCATGTGGTCAACGTTGACAACGCATGACACGAGTCACAAATGGTCAAAGGGGAAAACAATGGGTTGGGAACACTAGTTATCAACTATGAAGTACAAAGACCTCCAACAAGCAGTGGCACGGTATGGGTAGCGTGCACAGTGACCAACCAAAGGATGCATACATCACTGACTACGACCGAATAACTCCACTATGTGTGGTCAACATTGACAACTCATAACACGAGTCACAAATGGTCAGAGGGATAGACAATGGTTTGGGAAGCCTATGTTTTGACTATAAGGGACAAATAACTTCAATACGTAGTGGCACGGTCTGGATAATATGCACACCAAACAACCAAACTAGGCATATGTTGCTGATCATGACCACAGAATTTCAATATGGGTGGTCAACGTTGACCAACCATGACACGAGTCACAAAGGGTCAGGACAGGAAACAATGCTATGGGAACATCGGTTCTCAACTACCAAGTACATTGGCCTCCAGTCAATAGTAGCACAGTGTGGCTACCATGCACAATGGCCGACCAAAGTAGGCATATGTCAATGACCATGACCAAATAATGTCACTAAGTGTGGTAAACTTTGACAACTCACAACACGAGTCACAAATGGTCAGGGTGGAAGGTAATGATTTGTGAATACTAGTTATCTACTAGCAAGTACAAATACTATCAATATGTAGTGGCACAATGTGGCTTCAATGCACTGTGACCAACCAAAGTATGCATATGTCACTGATCATGACGAAATAATTTCACTTCATGTGGTCAACTTTGAAAACGCATAACACGAGTCTTAAATGGTCAGAGGGGAAAACAATGGGTTGGGAACGCTAGTTATCAACTAGGACATACAAAGACCTTCAAGAAGCAGTGGCACAGTATGGCTAGCGTGCACAGTGACGAACCAAAGGATGCATACATCACTGACTATGACCGAATAAGTCCACTATGTGTGGTCAACATGGACAACTCATAACACGAGTCTAAAATGGTCAGAGGGAGAGTAAATGGTTTGGGAAGCCTATGTATTGACTANTGGCTAATATGCACACCAAACAACCAAACTAGGCATATGTCACTGATCATGACCATAGAATTTCAATATGGGTGGTCAACGTTGACCAACCATAACACGAGTCACAAACGGTCAGGACAGGAAACAATGCTATGGTAGTATTGGTTCTCAACTGGCAAGTACAACGACCTTCTGTCAGTAGTAGAACGGTGTGGCTACCATGCACAAGGACCGACCAAAGTAGTCATATGTACTGCCTTTGACCAACAAAATCCGCTGTGTGTGGTCAACGTTGACGACCCATAACACGAGTCACAAATGGTGAGAGGGGGACACAATGGTTTGGGAAGACCAAGTATCACATAGCAAGCACAAGGGGCTTCAATACGTTGTGGCACGGTGTGGAGACCATTCACGATGACCAACCAAAGTAGGCATATGTCACTGACCATGACCAAATAATGTCACTTAGTTTGGTAAACTTTGACAACTCACAACACGAGTCACAAATAGTCAGGGTGGAAGGTGATTGTTTGTGAATACTAGTTATATACTAGCAAGTACAAATACCTTCAATATGTAGTGGCACAATGTGGCTTCAATGCACAGTGACCAACCAAAGTATGCATATGTCACTGAACACGACGAAAGAATTTCACTTCATGTGGTCAACGTTGAAAACGCATAACACGAGTCACAAATGGTCAGAGGGAGAGACAATGGTTTGGGAAGCCTATGTATTGACTAGAAAAGACAAAGAACTTCATTAGGTAGTGGTACGGTGTGGCTAATATGCACACCAAACAATCAAACTAGGCATATGTCACTGATCATGACCACATAATTTCAATATGGGTGGTCAACGTTGACCAACCATAACACGAGTCACAAGCGGCCAGGACAGGAAACAATGCTATGGGAATATGGGTTCTCAACTACCAAGTACAACGAAATTCAGTCAGTAGTAGCACGGTGTGGCTACCATGCACAATGACTGACCAGAGTAGGCATATGTACTGCCTTTGACCAAAGAAATCCGCTATATGTGGTCAACGTTGACAACTCATAATACGAGTCACAAATGGTCAGAGGGGGAAACAATGGTTTGGGAACACCAAGTATCACATAGCAAGCACGAGGGGCTTCAATACGTTGTGGCACATTGTGGAGACCATGCACGATGACCAACCAAAGTAGGCATATGTCACTGACCATGACCAAGTAATGTCATTAAGTGTGGTAAACTTTGACAACTCACAACACGAGTCACAAATGGTCAAAGGGGCAAACAATGGATTGGGAAGCCTATGAATTGGCTAGAAAGGACAGAGAACTTCAATACATAGTGGCACGGTGTGGCTAATGTGCACACCAAACAATCAAACTAGGCATATGTCACTGATCATGACTAGAGAATTTCAATATGGGTGGTCAACATTGACCAACCATAACACGAGTCACAAACGGTCAGGAGAGTAAACAATGCTATGAGATGATCGGTTCTCAACTACCAAGTACAGTGACCTTCAGTCAGTAGTAGTGCGGTGTGGCTACCATGCACAATGACCGACCAAAGAAGGCATATTCACTGCCTTTGACCAAAGAAAGCCGCTGTGTGTGGTCCACGTTGACAACTCAAAATACGAGTCACAAATGGTCAGAGGGGGGAAACAATGGTTTGGGAACACCACGTATCACATGGCAAGCACAAGGGGTTTCAATACGTTGTGGCACGGTGTGGGGACCATGCACGATGACCAACCAAAGTAGGCATATGTCACTGATCACGACCAAATAATGTCACTAAGTGTGGTAAACCTTGACAACTCACAACACGAGTCACAAGTAATCAGGGTGGAAGGTAATGGTTTGTTAATACTAGTTCTCTACTAGCAAGTACAAAGACCTTCAATATGTAGTGGCACAATGTGGCTTCAATGCACAGTGACCACCCAAAGTATGCATATGTCACTGACCATGACGAAACAACTTCACTTCACGTGGTCAACGTTGAAAACGCATAACACGAGTCACAAATGGTCAGAGGGGAAACCAATGGGTTGGGAACACTATTTATCAAATAGGTAGTACAAAGACCTTTAGTAAGCAGTGGCACGGTATGGCTAGCGTGCACAGTGACCAACCAAAGGATGCATACGTCACTGACTATGACCGAATAAGTCCACTATGTGTGGTCAACGTTGACTACTCATAACACAAGTCACAAATGGTCAGAGGGAGAGAAAATGGTTTGGGAAGCCTATGTATTGACTGGAAAGGACAAAGATCTTCAATACGTAGTGGCACGGTGTGGCTAATCTGCACACCAAGAAACCAAACCAGGCATATGTCACTGATCATGACAACATAATTTCAATATGGGTGGTCAACGTTGACCAACCATAACACGAGTCACAATCCGTCAGGACACGAAACAATGCTATGGGAATCTCGGTTCTCAACTACCTAGTACAACGACCTTCGTTCAGTAGTAACACGGTGTGGCTACCATGTACAATGACCGACCAAAGTAGGCATATGTACTGCCTTTGACCAAAGAAATCCGCTGTGTGTGGTCAACCTTGACAACTCATAATACAACTCACAAATGGTCAGAGGGGAAACAATGGTTTGGGAACACCAAGTATCACATAGCAAGCACAAGGGGCTTCAATACGTTGTGGCACGGTGTGGAGACCATGCACGATGACCAACCAAAGTAGGCATATGTCACTGACCATGACCAAATAATGACACTAAGTGTGGTAAACTTTGACAACTCACAACACGAGTCACAAATGGTCAGGGTGGAAGGTAATGGTTTGTGAATACTAGTTATCTACTTTCAAGTACAAATACCTTCAACATGTAGTGGCACAATGTGGCTTCAATGCACAGTGACCACCCAAAGTATGCAAATGTCACTGACCATGCCTAAAGAATTTCACTTCATGTGGTCAACGTTGAAAACGCGTAACAAGAGTCAAAAATGGTCAGAGGGGAAAACAATGGGTTGGAAACACTAGTTATCAACTAGGAAGTACAAAGACCTTCAACAAGCAGTGGCACGGTATGGCTAGCGCGCACAGTGACCAACCAAAGGATGCATACATCACTAACTACGACCGAATAAAACCACTATGTGTGGTCAACATTCACAGCTCATAACGCAAGTCACAAATGGTCGGAGGGAGAGAAAATGGATTGGGAAGCCTATGTATTGACTAGAAAGGACAAAGAACTTCAATACGTTGTGGCACGGTGTGGCTAATATGCACACCAAACAACCAAACTAGGCCTATGTCACTGATCATGACCACGTAAATTCAATATGGGTGGTCAACGTTGACCAACCATAACAGGAGTCACAAACGGTCAGGACAGGAAACAATGCTATGGGAATATCGGTTCTCAACTACCAAGTACAGCAACCTTCATTCAGTAGTAGCACGGTGTGGCTACCATGTACAATGACCGACCAAAGTACGCATATGTACTGCCTTTGACCAAAGAAATCCGCTGTGTGTGGTCAACGCAGACAACTCATAATTCAAGTCACACATGGCAAGAGGGGCAAACAATGGTTCGGGAACACCAACTATCACATAGCAAGCACAAGGGGCTTCAATACGTTGTGGCACGGTCTGGAGACCATGCACGATGACCACCCAAAGTAGGCATATGTCACTGACCATGACCAAATAATGACACTAAGTGTGGTAAACTTTGACAACTCACAACACGAGTCACAAATGGTCAGGGTGGAAGGTAATGGTTTGTGAATACTAGTTATCTACTTTCAAGTACAAATACCTTCAACATGTAGTGGCACAATGTGGCTTCAATGCACAGTGACCACCCAAAGTATGCAAATGTCACTGACCATGCCTAAAGAATTTCACTTCATGTGGTCAACGTTGAAAACGCGTAACAAGAGTCAAAAATGGTCAGAGGGGAAAACAATGGGTTGGAAACACTAGTTATCAACTAGGAAGTACAAAGACCTTCAACAAGCAGTGGCACGGTATGGCTAGCGCGCACAGTGACCAACCAAAGGATGCATACATCACTAACTACGACCGAATAAAACCACTATGTGTGGTCAACATTCACAGCTCATAACGCAAGTCACAAATGGTCGGAGGGAGAGAAAATGGATTGGGAAGCCTATGTATTGACTAGAAAGGACAAAGAACTTCAATACGTTGTGGCACGGTGTGGCTAATATGCACACCAAACAACCAAACTAGGCCTATGTCACTGATCATGACCACGTAAATTCAATATGGGTGGTCAACGTTGACCAACCATAACAGGAGTCACAAACGGTCAGGACAGGAAACAATGCTATGGGAATATCGGTTCTCAACTACCAAGTACAGCAACCTTCATTCAGTAGTAGCACGGTGTGGCTACCATGTACAATGACCGACCAAAGTACGCATATGTACTGCCTTTGACCAAAGAAATCCGCTGTGTGTGGTCAACGCAGACAACTCATAATTCAAGTCACACATGGCAAGAGGGGCAAACAATGGTTCGGGAACACCAACTATCACATAGCAAGCACAAGGGGCTTCAATACGTTGTGGCACGGTCTGGAGACCATGCACGATGACCACCCAAAGTAGGCATATGTCACTGACCATGACCAAATAATGACACTAAGTGTGGTAAACTTTGACAACTCACAACACGAGTCACAAATGGTCAGGGTGGAAGGTAATGGTTTGTGAATACTAGTTATCTACTTTCAAGTACAAATACCTTCAACATGTAGTGGCACAATGTGGCTTCAATGCACAGTGACCACCCAAAGTATGCAAATGTCACTGACCATGCCTAAAGAATTTCACTTCATGTGGTCAACGTTGAAAACGCGTAACAAGAGTCAAAAATGGTCAGAGGGGAAAACAATGGGTTGGAAACACTAGTTATCAACTAGGAAGTACAAAGACCTTCAACAAGCAGTGGCACGGTATGGCTAGCGCGCACAGTGACCAACCAAAGGATGCATACATCACTAACTACGACCGAATAAAACCACTATGTGTGGTCAACATTCACAGCTCATAACGCAAGTCACAAATGGTCGGAGGGAGAGAAAATGGATTGGGAAGCCTATGTATTGACTAGAAAGGACAAAGAACTTCAATACGTTGTGGCACGGTGTGGCTAATATGCACACCAAACAACCAAACTAGGCCTATGTCACTGATCATGACCACGTAAATTCAATATGGGTGGTCAACGTTGACCAACCATAACAGGAGTCACAAACGGTCAGGACAGGAAACAATGCTATGGGAATATCGGTTCTCAACTACCAAGTACAGCAACCTTCATTCAGTAGTAGCACGGTGTGGCTACCATGTACAATGACCGACCAAAGTACGCATATGTACTGCCTTTGACCAAAGAAATCCGCTGTGTGTGGTCAACGCAGACAACTCATAATTCAAGTCACACATGGCAAGAGGGGCAAACAATGGTTCGGGAACACCAACTATCACATAGCAAGCACAAGGGGCTTCAATACGTTGTGGCACGGTCTGGAGACCATGCACGATGACCACCCAAAGTAGGCATATGTCACTGACCATGACCAAATAATGACACTAAGTGTGGTAAACTTTGACAACTCACAACACGAGTCACAAATGGTCAGGGTGGAAGGTAATGGTTTGTGAATACTAGTTATCTACTTTCAAGTACAAATACCTTCAACATGTAGTGGCACAATGTGGCTTCAATGCACAGTGACCACCCAAAGTATGCAAATGTCACTGACCATGCCTAAAGAATTTCACTTCATGTGGTCAACGTTGAAAACGCGTAACAAGAGTCAAAAATGGTCAGAGGGGAAAACAATGGGTTGGAAACACTAGTTATCAACTAGGAAGTACAAAGACCTTCAACAAGCAGTGGCACGGTATGGCTAGCGCGCACAGTGACCAACCAAAGGATGCATACATCACTAACTACGACCGAATAAAACCACTATGTGTGGTCAACATTCACAGCTCATAACGCAAGTCACAAATGGTCGGAGGGAGAGAAAATGGATTGGGAAGCCTATGTATTGACTAGAAAGGACAAAGAACTTCAATACGTTGTGGCACGGTGTGGCTAATATGCACACCAAACAACCAAACTAGGCCTATGTCACTGATCATGACCACGTAAATTCAATATGGGTGGTCAACGTTGACCAACCATAACAGGAGTCACAAACGGTCAGGACAGGAAACAATGCTATGGGAATATCGGTTCTCAACTACCAAGTACAGCAACCTTCATTCAGTAGTAGCACGGTGTGGCTACCATGTACAATGACCGACCAAAGTACGCATATGTACTGCCTTTGACCAAAGAAATCCGCTGTGTGTGGTCAACGCAGACAACTCATAATTCAAGTCACACATGGCAAGAGGGGCAAACAATGGTTCGGGAACACCAACTATCACATAGCAAGCACAAGGGGCTTCAATACGTTGTGGCACGGTCTGGAGACCATGCACGATGACCACCCAAAGTAGGCATATGTCACTGACCATGACCAAATAATGACACTAAGTGTGGTAAACTTTGACAACTCACAACACGAGTCACAAATGGTCAGGGTGGAAGGTAATGGTTTGTGAATACTAGTTATCTACTTTCAAGTACAAATACCTTCAACATGTAGTGGCACAATGTGGCTTCAATGCACAGTGACCACCCAAAGTATGCAAATGTCACTGACCATGCCAAAAGAATTTCACTTCATGTGGTCAACGTTGAAAACGCGTAACAAGAGTCAAAAATGGTCAGAGGGGAAAACAATGGGTTGGAAACACTAGTTATCAACTAGGAAGTACAAAGACCTTCAACAAGCAGTGGCACGGTATGGCTAGCGTGCACAGTGACCAACCAAAGGATGCATACATCACTAACTACGACCGAATAAAACCACTATGTGTGGTCAACATTCACAGCTCATAACGCAAGTCACAAATGGTCGGAGGGAGAGAAAATGGATTGGGAAGCCTATGTATTGACTAGAAAGGACAAAGAACTTTGATACGTGGTTGCACGGTGTGGCTAACATGCACACCAAACAACGAAACTAGGCATATGTCACTGATCATGACCACAGAATTTCAATATGGGTGGTCAACGTTGACCAACCATAACACAAGTCACAAAC
>SZWC01037378.1:0-14868 GCA_023375785.1 Penium margaritaceum
GGCCCTTGGTAGGCTGTCCTTTTCCCACCTAGGAAGGCATCCCTTCCTTCCTCTAGAAGCTTCTGCCCCTTCCTAGATTCCTCAGCTTGCTTCTAGTAGGAGGGAAGGTATCCAGAAGACCAAGACAACTCTAGATGTCTTGTAGGACAAGTCACCCCTTCTAGAAGGTGTGCCACCTTCCTGGACCCTCACCTGGCCTTCTAGAACCTTAAGGAGGAATTCTAGAGTTTGAGCTAGTTTCCTGGCATCTATTTTCCACCTCCCTTGAGGTAGGGCAGAAATTGATCTTGTGAGACTTGAACCCGGGCCCCTGCCTCCATAGGTGGACACCATTAACCACTAAGCCATCTTGGCTTGTCTTTTTGGTGTTCCTTTTTGGAGTCACTCCTGCCATGATGAGGAGCATTTCTCCAACAATCTCCTCCTTCCGCATCACCCATGGCAATCTTCCATGCTCAACCTGCAACTCAGGAGCCTTTCTCCTCATGGGAGGCAAGCTTGCATTTTATTGCTCCCTTCCACTCAGTCCCATTCTTCTGGTGCAGTTCCTCCTTCAGGCTCCTCTTGCGTGAAGAAGACTTGTGCAAACCCAGTCCAGATGCCCTTGTCGGCATCGTACCTTTTTGTCATTCTTTGCACACGGATGCTTGTGCGGGGCTGTTGAGGCAGTTGTTGTTGTTGCTATCCCCCTTTGGTGCCATCCTCTCCAAGCGCCTGCTCCCCCTCTCTTGGAGACCTTGGAGACATCGGTGGACTCTCCGCCTCCACGTCCATCTCCGGTACTTCGGATTCCTCATCTAAACTGGCCGGAATAAATTTTGCCACTCGCCCATCCCTTGGGCAATCCTCTCCGACTGGTGCTGATGCAAGGACGTCACCCTCATTCACGTCCTCGGGCGTCTCCCCCTCAAGGAGTGGCAGCCACTCCCCACTTTTGGAGAGACCTGCCTCCTCATCCGTCCAACGAATTTTCTCATCAAACATGACGTCACGACTCCGCACAATCTGCTGTCTCTTTGGATCAAAGAGTCGGCATGCCTTGCTTCCGCTCTCGTACCCAAGGAAAATGCATCGGCGGGCTCGTGGGTCCAGCTTGCTCCGCCCTTCACGTGCCTGCAACACCGCATGTGCAATGCAACCAAACACACGGAGGTGACCCACTGCTGGCTTCCTCCCGCTCCACACCTCTTGTGCCGTCTTCCACGCCTTGCTCTCCTTGAAATTCAACGGCTTGGTCGGTGTAAGGTTCATTATGTATGCCGCTGTCCGTGCCGCCTCAGCCCAGTATCATTGTTGAAGGCCGGCGTCGCTCAACATTGATCACACCATGTTAAGGATTGTGCGATTTGCTCTCTCAGCGACGCCATTCTGTTGCGGGGAGTGTGGAGTTGTTTTCTACCACTCAATCCCCTTGCTCTTCATCCACCCAAGGCAACCCGCATATTCACCACCGTTGTCGCTCCGGAACGCCTTTACCTTCAACTCTATCTGCTGCTCCACATCTGCCACAAACTCTTGCATGCATGCAAGGACTTTGCTCTTTTGCTTCATGAGGTAGAGGTACAGTTTGCGGCTGTGGTTGTCGATGAAGGTGAGGAAGTAGCGAGCTCCACCGATGGAGCTCTCAAGTGGTCCACACACATCTGTGTGTGCCACTGCCAACTTTGTTGATGTACGCGTCCCCTTTGCCACAAATGGCTGCCGCATTTATTTGCCGATGATGCATGGCTCACACACGGTCTCCTTGGTTCCATCAAGGCCACTGATTTGAAGACCCCTCACCACCTCTCTCTTTGCCATCTCTTTCACCGTTGATAGAGAAACATGGAAAAGTCGGCGGTGCCATGGGTACAGGTCTCCTTCATCCTTCGTTGCGAGATTGGAGGCGTTGGACCCCGCCCGGCTGCCAAGGATATTTGCGCGTAGCAGGTACAAGTCATCCTCTCTCTTGGCGCACGCAATAACCTCGCCTTTGCCCTCCTTGCGGATGACGGCCTCCTTCTATGTGAAGAGCACCTCAAGTCCCTTGTTGGTAAGGCGGCTGACGGAGAGCAGGTTTGCCCCAAAGTTGGGCATGTCGAGCACGTCGTGGATTGAGCTCGTGACAGGTTTTCCATCCACAATGGACTCAATGCGGATGTTACCCTCACCGGTGGCCACCTCTGTTTTGCCGTTAGGCACCATCATGCGTCTCTCCAAGGCGCCGTATGTGATAAATGCCGCCCTGTTGCATTGCATGTGGCGGCCTGATCCGGAATCAATGACGACAACTACCGGATCCTTAAAGTTTGTGGAGTTGTACGTCATAAGGGCCTGCTCGTCTTTCTTCCCGCCCCGCTTCAACCGGTCTCGCTTCTTCTTGGGGCAGTTGCACGCATAGTGGCCCTCCTTGCCGCAATCAAAGCACTCCCCCTTCTTCTCACCCTTCTTAGTGCCATGTTTGGCACCCTTCCACTTGTCGCCTCAGCCTCCACTGCGAGGATGAACCGTGTAACCTAAACTTGATGCCGCTACACTCTCTCGACCATTACGTCACATCCACTCGTTGCACACATATTCAGCAACCTTCGGGTACTTCAGCTCGTCGAAAGGCCAGCCACCAAGGACAGTAATCATGGAACTCCAATTGTCTAGCAAGGCCAGAAGGAGGATCATAGCTTACAACTGAGAGTCAACCTCCCAACCAGTAGCCATGCACTCCGCTGCGAGTGACTCAATCTGCTGCCCGATCTCCATGATGTTGTCGCCGTTGTTGGCTCGGAGGGTGACGAACCGTTTGAAGATGAAGAACTAATTGGCAAGGTTGCTTGACTAGTAGATGGAGTAGAGTTTTGACCATGCGTCTGCGGCCAGGGTGCATCTTTGGATGTGCCCAAGTTGTGGTGGGCATAACGCAAACACAAGGAGCGCCAATGCCTTTTTGTTGTGCTTCTTGTATGCCTCCTTCACCTCAGCCGTTGTAGTTTCCGGCGGAGCAGTCTCATCACCCTTTACGAGCTCAGGCAGTCCCTTGTCGTCGAGGAAGACATCAAACTGCCACCTCCACAAGGCAAAGCCTATCCCATCAAACTTAAGGACAGTACGGCTGCTCTCTTCCTCGCTGATCATTATGTCTTGCTATTGGAAGCGTGAACTCAAGCTGGCTTGGAACCCCTTAGAGGCATAGGCCCATAACCCTTTGTTGGCCTGAGGGTGAGTGTCCACCCTAGAAGGTCCCTAGCAGTGGCTGGTTCACACCACCAACTGTTTTTGGAGAGACTGAAACTGTGGAAGCAACTAGTTCCAAGGATGGCAGAAAACTGGTCAGAGAGTGAGGCAATAGTTTTTGCCTCAAATGACTGAGAATAAACACTTGATCAAGGCCCACAAGCAGTGGCATTTTGTAGCCACTGATCTAAGCTTTCCTCAACACCAAAACATGCCGGATTTGGAGCTTCCTAGCAAATTCTATAGCTTCTAGAGTGGCCCTTGGTAGGCTGTCCTTTTTCCCACCCAGGAAGGCATCCCTTCCTTCCTCTAGAAGCGTCTTCCCCTTCCTAGATTCCTCAGCTTGCTTCTAGTAGGAGGGAAGGTATCCAGAAGACCAAGACAACTCTAGATGTCTTGTAGGACAAGTCACCCCTCCTATAAGGTGTGCCACCTTCCTGGACCCTCACCTGGCCTTCTAGAACCTTAAGGAGGAATTCTAGAGTTTGAGCTAGCTTCCTGGCATCTGTTTTCCACCTCCCTTGAGGCAGGGCAGAAATTGATCTTGTGGGACTTGAACCCGGGCCCCTGTCTCTACAGGTGGACACCATTAACCACTAAGCCACCTTGGCTTGTCTTTTTGGTGTTCTTTTTTTAAGTCACTCCTGCCATGGTGAGGAGCATTTCTCCAACATTACTAACTATGATCAGTTCCCATAATGGTGAAATACTCCTCGTTTGTTGTTCTGCGATGACAGGAAACCACTTGGTTTCTAGGCTTGAGTAATGGCCATAGAGAAACTTCTTGGACCTGGTTCAAATGCTAGTGGTGCGAGCTCTATGCTTGCTAGAAGATTGGAGGCCGTGTGCGTGTGCTCCTAGAGGGAAATGCTTTGTGCTAGCACAAGTGACAAGGAAGCAGTGCCACCCATCTCCCCCCTTTCACCCAGCCTCATGAATCGATCCATAACTACAGGGATCAGACATGCCAATAAAAAATATTGTTGCCCATCACTGCCATCCCTGCACCATGGGACTGCCACTTGATCTGCCCCGTCCGCTCTCCAACTTTCCTTGACAAGAAAGCAACATGCACACATGCAAGACCTTCCGTGGCTACCACATCATCAGCTCACAACCTCAAAAACTACCCAAACGCAATCTCCACGTAGATCGGCCTGCTCAAATGGCCACAAAAGAACAAGGCACGCAGGACAGTCAGCATGTTTAGCAGGTGTTCCCGCTTGACTTGAAGATATCTCCAAAGAGAAACAAGTCGATCAAACTCGCATGGTCACATCTCATGAACATGCACACAAAGCATCGCGATCCTTCAGACTTCCATGTTCTTCCTCAACCTTCGTGGGCATGGCCCTCATGCTACTTTGCCGGAGCTATCTAACCTACCTTGTCTTCTGCAGAACCCTATGTGGGTCCTCGGTACACAGCATCCACATTACCCATCAAACATGACATGGCACGAGAATCTAAACCCACACCAACCATTTAGCGTCATTCGTGGAACTACCTTCCCGCCTTCTCTGCACCTTGACTCGACCTTGCTGCGAAACGCAAACTTTGGCCATCCACACCATCAAACCCATTCCAAAACCTCTGTTGTCCTCACTTCATACAAGCCTTTGGTACAACAAAAACATTTTCCTTCTCCAATGCAGTGGGCCTGAAAAAGTCGAAAAAAGTAAAGTCACCTGGGGATATCCAGGTATCGCGACCTCACCTACTTTTTAACCAGGGATTTCGGTGTACCGGCCCCGTGCCACTAAATCAAGGATCACTGGCCAAGACTTATTCACTTGGCCACCGCGACAACTCTGCATTCTAGCAACCTGGCCATTCTTGGACCAAGAACAAGCACCATGGGAGTAGGTACGACTTTTCTAAAAGTCCAAGCACCGAGTCTCTGGTAATGTTCTTGCACTGGTTCCCCTTACTTCCAGCCATCTTTGGCCTCTATCTACCCACTATCCCCCTTACTATCATACCCGAATCTCTGGAATCATTCCACCTACCTTGAACCACCATCATCAATACCAAGCTATGAAGAAGCTCTCTCATCGTTACTAACATGCAAAACCTCGCTCTTTCAAGCTCCGCTAACATTGAAGGTGTTGAGAAAACTCTACCCTCGGTGAATGGATTTGCACGAGCAAAGCCACTGCTCCTTTCAATGGTAAGCAAGGCAGCAGACGGCTGGTCAAGACCAATGGCAAACCATTCCAAACCCAGAAGGAAAAGGCTAACTCCGCTACCTCCAAGTTTGACAATTTACCTCAACACCAAATGCTCCTCTCAAAAGTTAAAGAGGAAACCCCAGGTCGGTTACATATGTACAACACAAATAGACTGGCCCCTTGTACACACTCTCATCTTGTCCCTCACTTTTGTGGAAGCGTAGGCACAGATCTGAGACTGATCGTCATCACAAGCCCCAACGCTACCTTGCAGTCGGCAAACCCATGCGGCAGTAATCCAGGGTCAGGAAGCGCTCTGAACCCTCAAGTTAGCACTGTCTCCTTGCTGAAATCTTCCCCTTATGTGTCCCAACCACCCTTTCTCGCCCCCACTCCACAAACTAAGGTGGAAACATTGCCCGGTTTCCCTTTGCCAACGGCTCCTATGGATGCCTCCCTTGCCAACACTGAGGATGGGCAGGCTAACGGTCAAGCTGACTCTACTACAGGTATCCACATGTTGCCCCAAACCTCTCCATCACCCCGAGCCTTCATAAGTTTTACTTCCCAAGCTCCCAAACTTACACAGTTTTTCTCTAACTCTACAAGTCCACGTACCTTCTCGACCAACTCTTTTGAGTCGCTATGGATCCACCGAAGAAGACGCCAACCACCAGAATCCTCAGGCCAACCCCAGCTCTAACCTGGTACCTGAGGAAAATCTGAATGAAACCAATGAGTTTGAAGCTACATTTGATCTACTTGGAGAAGAACCAGTCTTGCTGGGTGCCGCAACACTGGGAGTTGAGCTTGATTTTGATCAATGTGTCAAGCATTTCAACCAAAGAATTACCCCTATATTCGACCACCAAGGTGAGCGTGTTACTAACGTCTTCCTAAATATGCTCCAACGTATGTATCCCAAGCTGGTGCCTTTGGAGTCTATCAAGTCAGTCAAAATCTTCTCCATTGACTTGGCTGTGCACGGTCACACTCGCATGGCACGCTACACCATTAAGGTGGATGACAACGATGGTGTCATTCCATCCATGGCTGTCAAGTTATCCCCATTCAATAATTCCTCCCCAGGTCTGTTCTCGGGCATGAATATGTGGAAAATAGATCCACCCTGGTGTACCTCATACCATTTTCGATGGGAGACGTCACAAGGATGCCCACAAAGGAGTGTCTGGTCGGTACCGTACTGCCACCAATTTTTAAGCTTCTGTGCCTCCACTGCTTTGTTCACCCCATCACGGCCATCCCCACGAACACATGGGCACCTTGACTTCCCACCAGGAAGACCCTACCTTCTTGCATGCCACCCCTGCCTTCCACATCTCTGGATATTCAAAATCAATCATCTTAAACTTCTGTGGTCTAGTATGCTAGTATTGCAACAACAATCATCATACTTGTTAACACAAGCTTTTCTCGGCGACTCGTTTGCACCCTCTGCACAACCTACGCACCATTATCGTTGTTTATCAACAGTGTGGTAAGTTCATCATAGAAGGAATAATCTTTGCTCACTCTCTCTCTCTCCTCTAACCAAATGTTTTTATGGTAAAAAATGTCACATCAACCTCTCCCATTACTCCATTGTGTGGAGGGGAGACAAGGGCATCTTGTTCTCCAGCGTTGGCCTCATCTCGTAGACATTCGTGTGCAACTATGTGGTGTGCAATGGTTTCAAGGGACCCTCTCTACACATTCTCCACTCTCATTCCAAGTCAATCACCTACAAACAAGCCCACGGAGCTTATACTCGCAACCCGTCTGGGGATCAGCTTATGGTGAATTTCAATGCAAACGTATGAGTGCTCCGCCAGAATTTCAACCTTTGAACACAAAGAGCGCGACCTTCGCTGACCATCTCCCCATGAAATGGATGTTTGCCACATGCACTACTAACCCTCACCCTCTCTGGGCTTGCAGGCTCAGTACCGGCACAGTGAACTGCTCTGCCTCATCCAAATCCTGGATCGCACAATTATAAAACAACCTCATTGGCCGGGCCAACACTACCAACTTAACTATTATACTTTCTGCTTTTGTAATTGTGCTAATAAGACCAAATTTACCCAGAATAGTGGACTCGTGGCTATCTTTCATAGAGCTACATGCTTAGATTGGTGGAGTCCCAGCTATGGAATAATCTCCTTTCCGTTGTAACGGATTTCGAATGCCTTTTCAATGACAAACCTGATACCTACCTTCGGGCATCTCAAAACTGTGATCTTCATGCATAGAATCATATCTCACTCAAGTAATCCTTGTGCCATGGATTCTCAAACACACCAAACCATATTGTCACAACCTGGTCAACCTCGGTTCCGCAAACCACACTTGACACATTGGCCACTCAACCAATATAGGCCTAAGGAAACTGGCTCTCGTTCTCAAGCGAAAAACAACATCCCGCACTTCTCACATGGCATCCCTTCCAAAGTTACCATCCAGTTTACCACACCAATCAACCATGTTCACAAAAGAAAAAAAGCATCCACCATACTCCAAATCTGATACTTTGGCTTCTCCCATTCATCCCAGTCTTCAGTCCATCACCAATAACATCCATCCCAAAGCTAAAATGATCAAAATGCCAGGATTGCACAGATTAAGACACATACCCGGGGCATGACTACCTACATTTTGGGAGAATTGAAAAACATCATAACTTTCAAACTAAGGAAACCAATCATGAACCACATGCTCCCCTCAATTATCTCTCCCTTGTCATAATCGTAGCACTTAAATCAAACAAGAATGATACAAAATGAACAATCAAACTTCTATCATTCAACCACAGGAACAATCTCCACAACCTCCTTATGTCATTTCTACTAATCCACACCCAGGAATACCCTAAAAAAATCCAGTATGAATACAATATCTGCACCAAGCAGATCAAACAAGAATAAAAAAAATAGCACCATTTCTAGTCTATACGCTACAAACATTAACGTCCTACAAAAAACAGGCGACGGTTTGTGCCCAAATCCCTCACATACTTCCCTTTTTCTAAGTTCTTTGCTAGATAGGATACCTCAAAACCCTCATCTGGACCCAAAAACAGAAATACCAGCCATTATTCTCCTTGCATCCTTTCATAGTGCTTTGCTTTCAGCCGCCATACTCCCACCAGTAATCAACGTGTCTTTTAAGTAAGCAAAACACCGTATACTCCCCATATGGGAAATCGAACACAATGCACCAGATGCACAGTGGATTCATAATGAACCCAGACCATAGGCATCAGAAAACAACTTTGACCCCCTGAATTTCCTCACCTATAGCCTCCCACAAACCATTCAAAAACTTGATCCCACAACCCCATGCTACAATTGCTCAAGAGAAAAAACCGGACCAGATTTTGTCTTTACAGCACCTCTAGACACCAAATCCTATAGGAGGAAAAGAGAATCCACAACATCTTTAGCCCCCAACGCAAACAGAGCCAACAAGCAAAAAGTCAATTGTAATTCGGCATGTGAACATTCAAACAAGTGGAAACAAAGCCCATCTCTGAGGATTAGTCAAAGAGTGACCGGAAAACATTGGAAGATCAATCAACCAAGTGCAACAAAGAAAAGAAACAAACTAGTCTCCAAACAAGCAAACGGACAATGCATTTCAATCATATCCCTAAACATCAATGGCTTTACCAAAACTGTAACAATCAAAAGCTTCCTAAAACTTCATGATGCAACTTATGTGCCATTGTAGATACACATATGAATACAGCTAACAAACATGAGAAACTCCTAAAAAAACTCGAATGGAAAAGGTCAATACGTTGTATTGGAATCCACACAAACAGGTAGACTTTGCATCTTATACAAAGAGAACAAGAAAATCGAACATACGACTCAATCAACCACAAACAACAATGGAATCCTACAACGCTCTTTGAGCACTTATGACACCCCATTAACTTTAACCATAGTGTACACACCTACACACCTAGAACAAATAAAAACCTTATGGTAAGAATTGGGAGACTTGTTAGCCATCTACGAAACAAACTTCCTACTCGGTGACCTCAGTACAATATGCTCTCCTCTCGGCAGAAACCCATAGGAATTACCCAACAATTCTCACCTACTTACAAAAATTAATCATACACAAGTCCTACAAAGTTTTTGAAGAATTAATCCAACAATGTCCTTCTATATGTTCCATTATGCGGCCCACAAATCCTCGTCACGAACTGATCCCATCTACAATGACTTCCCAAACACCAATAGAATTCAAGAAGCAACATAATGTATCCATCAACCATCTCTATCCGACCACATCGCAGCACCACTTGTTAAAATTCTTATTCTCCCTCTAATCGAGAAAGGAAAAGGACTAAAAAAGGACTCCTCAAACCACTTGGACAAAAAATACTACAAGTAATTAAAAGTAACATTGGACAACAAAAGAATGACCAATTTGAAAGGCTTTCAAGTCACGGTGTTGAAGAACACAAACATTGAATAAGAATAATCGGGAAGCTCAACTTAAAGATTAATTTTCTACAGAAAATGTTTTTTAATACCCCAAGATTAAGAAGATTCAATCAGAGCTCTCCAAGTGCGAACAAAAACTCCGTAGATATATCCTCTCTGATCAACAACATACATAAAGGGTAGCAGATTTATCTTATGTAAAAGGCCTAAAAAATGCCTCAAAACTACTCACATCAAAGCAAGAAAAATGCAACGTCTACTACCCCCCTAAAGAAGAGGGACAGTGAAATAACGACCAACCCAAAAGAGTTAGTACAAATCATTCTATGAAAACCCTTTTACACAACCAAAGCTACCCCTCGCTCCCTCGCAAATGCCCTATTGCGACAAATACCCTAAGGCTTGCTTCAAAAACTAAATGAGAGAATAGTAGCAAAGTAAATTGCCATAGGCATTGGTCACATGGCCAATAACAGGTGCGTGAGCGAGATGGAACACCAACATAATTCTACCTATAGAATCCAAAAATCATGGCGAAACAGGTACTCAGGGCTTTTGGAAATTTTCTTAAAATCCCATAACGACACCCACATTTCATGGACTCTATCACATGTTTGCTCTTCAAGAAAAGAGAACCTACATAAACATAAAACTACTACCCGATTTCACTACAAAACACAGATTACAAAACACTAGCAAGGGTTCTCGCCAACCTCCTTCTCCTCGTTCTACCACATGTTGTAATCCTAGAACAAACTGGCTTTATTTGAGGTAGGAACATCAATAAAACTCTTTCCTATATACTTATTTTACAACATTGGTGAATGTTAACGAATAATGACATAACCTTTCTACTAGCTGACTTCGAGAAAGCTTATGATGATTCAATTAGATCCCATCTCTGAAACTCTATGTCAATGGGCTTCCTACCATTCAATGTATCATGGATCAAAGCCACACTCTATACAACAAGAACTAGTTTTTACTAAATGGAAGTCTCACCGCTCAAATAGATAGGGAAACGAATGCCCGATTCCCGGTAGTCTTCATTCTAACCATTGAACCTATGAACCAATACTTGCCACAAACTATTGATAAACTTATCAAATGCTTCCATTGATGCCCTAGCTTTGGGGCATACGCTTATAATGTGACAGCTCACATAAAAGACCAAACTAACCTTGCCAAGGTGGCACAATTTCTGGACACTAATGACCTTGAAAGCAAATGTGGACAAGACAATACTCTTTCTTGCATGTCTTAACACATCATCACCTCTGTGAGCCCAATACCAAGCATCGCTTGATCCACAACACATTGTCAGCATAAACACAATTTATGATCCCCATAACCCAATTATGTGGAGAAAACGTGAACAACAAATCAAACCCTCGGTGGCTCTTTGGAGAAATCATCATCATCAACAGTTACCTCATACCAAATTCTCTCTTCCACTCAGACTTATGCCCACCTCCACTTGAAATCCTCCAAAAATTTCAAGAAACAATACTCAAAATTGTCGTGTCAAAACAAGATGGAAAACTAAGGTTTCTCAAAAAGATCCTTGTCATCAATAGCCCTAAAAAAGGGGGGCTTGGGATTTTATGGCCCTTAACACTCATACAAGCACAACAAGCTGTACAAGGGTAAAACTTCCTCCCACCAAATCAAAACCCATGTAGCCGCAAACAAAAATCCCTTCTTTGAAAAGGGACACCTCCTCCTCTCTCAACCAGACGTACTAAACTTTAGAAATCAGGTCAACCTAATATGGACATCGATTCTAGCTGTTCCTTTGGCCACCAACCCAACAATTCTACCATCCAGCATGTCAAAACAAGAATCACTACAAGAATACGTCGCCTCATAAACATTATTAGTCAAAGCTGATTGCAAACATTTTGGATTCGACAAAAGGGAACACTTTCTCACCAAAGAACAAGTATAGATCAAGCATGTTTGGAACATGCACACACAACTCCTCATCGTACGTGCAAAAAAATAAACAGGAATGCAACACAGTTTAGAGAGAAAAAAGGAACATGTCTGAAGAATGGATGGATATCATAGAGGAACGGACTTAAGACAACTCACTACAACATGAGTTCTAGTGCATGACCTCCTATACAAAAAACCTAACTTCATTAATTGCATAGCACAAACACACAGAAATTACATAGGTAGAACTTTCACGATCACACCAACGCTTGACATAGAAACCAAAGATTTTGACAAATCACTTTTCCACGAGACCTGTATCTAGACCTCGGTACACATAAGTAATGAAGAATTCATTGGTTTTGCAATAACAACACCATTCCATCTTGGAGGATCGCACAAAACTCAAAACCAAAGCTAATGAACCTCTACCAAACTATGAATAAAAAACAAATAAAAGACGTCAAACACCATTACACATGGAAAGCAGATGGAGAACATCCCACAACAGCTGCCACTGTCAAATTATGAACTACAAGCACCATCCTACAACGAAAAGAAGATAACACATACATGATGATCATAATCAGCAACAAACATGCAAGAAACAGGTTATGTTTTTTCCCTGCCCCTTCAGAACATACTTGCCAACTATGTAACCTACACAATGAAATGATTTTGCACGCTTTTTGACACTACCCAAAGTCGGAAACAATCACACAAAAGCACCAACAAAGCTTCCCTTACGTGAGCGGAGAACAAACCACCACAACCTTTGTGTTTTATTCCTAAAATCAAGTGTGTAAATGGTGGCATCTTTTACTGGCGACAACAATCAGAGAAATCTGGCTTCACAAATGTTAAGTATCAATGGTATCCATAGCTTTTGTAGCTATACAAATCATACACAAATAGATAGAAAATCCGATTCTATACCCAAGAAGACTTTGCACATCCCAAAATAAAAAGCAATAGCAAACAAGATCATAGAATTCACAGACCCGTTGGAAACCTGCAACATTGAAGACAAGTTTTCTCCCCTCCTTCTTATTGTACACCCAAATTTTGAAAAAATCTGGTCTAACAAGAATCAACTCAATGGGGGACGATTGTTTATGCTATGGGACGACCTAAACCTCATAAACTGGACCCCTAGCCACGAGGTCACAACACGAGGAAATGGTACTCTTAGGGAAGAGGGTTAGTGAGTGAGACTCCCACATCATGCATACGACTCGGGCCTTAAGGGTGCTTAGACTAGTGTGGTGCAAGCCACATGAGGCACATTCTTTTTGACTGAAAGCTTCCTCCAAAGGAGTGTCTTTTGACCTCCAAGGGTGCAGCATAGGTTCCCTCTCCTCTAAGGGTGTCTAAGCCACACACATACAAGAGCCCAAGCGATGCTTGCATGATGATTATGTCCAAGTGTCGTGGATCGTGGATTTGTCTCCTTAATTTTGATTGAGCAAATGTGGTTGCCCAAAAGCTCCATTGGAAAGAATTGCTACAGCGAGAATGCAATTAAGGTGTGTTCGAATTTAGGTGTAGGTCATCCACATAATCCATAATGTGGAATGAACTAGAATTAGTCCCCAAGTGGCCGAATTTATCAAAAAAAGGCAACTTAGTGTAAATAGTTTCAAGTTTAGCCGGTAATACATCACTGAAATTCAAAATTTGAACTAGCAGGTAGTGTACCACATCAGGCTAGGCCCGACGACGGAAAAAATCTTGCACCAATTTGTTGAACAAACCCTAAACTTGTTTGGGGTCAATAACCCAGTTTAGTGACGCGGTTTAACCTTCATTGTCTTAGGTGATTAGCCACACAACAACTAATCAACAATAATAGCTTGTCATAAACTTGTTTGCAGTAAGTAGCCACGGCCTCCGCTGGGAAGCTCCAATTTTTTTGGCCGACCATTTCCAAATGATTCCTCTATGCACCAATTTACAAAGAAGATTCTTCTTAGTCCAAATCTGTTATAATGAAGAATCATCTGTCTAAATCACGCAACAGAAACTTTTTCCACAGAGACCATAACCCAATCTAGGTTTATCTAATAAAACATTTGGCTTCTTCATAGAAAACAATGAACGCATCAAACTACGATGTAAATAGAAACGAAACAAATGAAATTAGAATGAAAGCTATTTTTGTTTTCATTCTGATTCTACGGGAAGTTTAAATGATTATCTGGCTTTCACATTCATATATAACAAATAATATACAAGTACATTTGATTTTTTTCATTACAGTTATACGGCTTAACACCAACGGAATAACAATGACATGATATCTCACTCAAAACAACATTTGTTTGCCTTCATAAAAGTTAAACAACATGGAATAGTAAGTTAATGGTACATCTGTTTTGTGCTTTCGAGTAAAATTTATTTTAAAAACATCTTGGCAACATGGGAAAATTGCAAAGCATTTGTTCATGTTAAAATAGAATTGAAAGGAAAGAAATAATGCAAACATTTACCTAAAGGATGGAAGTTTTCTGGTGTTTCTTAAAAGTGACAACGTGATGGTTATGAATTCCGGATAAATGATGATACTAAAATATTCTGAAACCATTCATAGAATGAATTCCTGTGAGTAGAATTTAATTTCGTGTGAAAAAAAAAGTAACAACGGTTAAAGATTTCTTATCTCCCCAAAAACGTAATTGAATATAAATAAACGTCGTTAAACCTTGTGGGTTTTTATTTGTGGAAAAGTTTTAATATTAAAATGTTTTGTCGTTAGAGGCTTTTCAAACAAATCAATTAAATGAAAACCTTTCTCAAATAGATCGTTTTATTTTTTATAAAAAAATTCAAAGCCAAAGTCATGTTAATAGTACCCAAAAATCACTATGAAAATGTTCATTCTAATAGTGAGACCTTAAATCATATGAATGATTTTTTGTTTCAAAGAACAAAACATACATACATATTCATATCCATATAGATGTACATGTCAATATACATAAACATATACATATACATATACATATACATATACATATACATATACATATACATATACATATACATATACATATACATATACATATACATATACATATACATATACATATACATAT
>SZWC01037383.1:0-14866 GCA_023375785.1 Penium margaritaceum
AGTGAGTGAGTGAGTGAGTGAGTGAGTGAGTGAGTGAGTGAGTGAGTGAGTGAGTGACTGAGTGGGTGGGTGAGTGAGTGAGTGAGTGAGTGAGTGAGTGGGTGAGTGAGCAAATGAGTGTGTGACTGAGAGATATTGAGGAAGTAATGGATTCTGTGGATGTGGTTGATCTAATGATTGAGTGAATGAGTGAGTGAGTGAGTGATTGAGTGAGTGAGTGAGTGAGTGAGTTAGTGAGTGAGTGAGTGAGTGAGAGAAACTCTCCTGAGAAGTCAGGGGACTTTGAAAAGACCAAGGTGCAGTTTTGTGAAAGTCGAGTGTCTTCAAGAAGTCAACCGAACAGTAAAAAAAAAATCATATAGTTTGGAACACTTATGTCCACCCTCCTGGAAAGTGGTTTCAATAGTCAGAATATTTATAAACAGAGCACCGGAGATCGGGTAGATTGGCCAAAATGCCTTCAGCCAATCGACGTAAACATCTTGAGGTCATGACAGGATGGGCCACAAATGTAATGAAAAAAGTGCCCACTTAGGGAGTGGACTTATGTATGTAAAAAATGTAAGAACTGCTCCTCTTTTTGCCGCAACCTCCCGGCGTGTTAGCACGTGTGGGCAAAAGACAATGATAGTAGCCGTTGATCAACAAATCAACGTATTGGAGGTTTTTTCAGGGCTCCCAGCTGTTGTGCGCAACATCGTAGCCGTGCCACTTAAACAGATGCTTGGTCAGTTTTTCATGGCGCCGCTGTCGAAGGATGTCTTCAATCACGTTCTCTGTATCCCCATCCACTTGAACAGGAGGTGGTGGTGCGATGTCTCTGTCGGGGAAGTACGTGCTGGGGTCCCGCTAGTGCTTGAGCTTGCTCATGTGGAAGATAGGGTGACTTGCTTTGCTCTCAGGAAAGAAAAGTCAAGCAACAAAAGGGGTTTGCATTCAAACGGTCAAAACCAGTGAATCTTTAATATCAGAAAGTCATTTCCTCAGTATTTGATGTACGTCCAGCTGAGGAGGGCACAATTGCCAGCGCTGAACACGTTGTTGATTTATGTCGGTGGGCTGCTCACATCAGAGCTGCTTGTGTCTTTGCAAGGGTTTGTTTCATTTCCTCTTAAGCGCTCGCGAAGAAATTGAGGTAGGTATCGATAATGGGAATGTTGTTTTGACTCTGCAGAATCAAAACAGCATTCTTGACTCTGGTGTGGCAAGAAATTTGCTGTAAACCACTCGGAAAAAAAAATCACCCGTTGTAATGGAAGTGCCGGAGCTGTATGTATGTCTGGCGGTCAGTAGCTTGGCTTCCCAATCAGTGCCGTGTGGCTCGCATAAAGTACGGAGATTGTTTTTTTTTTTTTAGCGTCTACTTGGTCCGCTCTTTTTTCTTGTCGGTCTGAGGATGGAACACTGTCGATAGCTGGATCCGAGTCTTGTAACGCGTCATCAAATTTTGCCAAGAACAAAAGTGAAGTGGTCCTCTTTGTTGCACATGATGGTAGGTGGCACGCCGTGTAGACGTACAATCTGTTTGAAGAAAAACCACGCTATTCCTTCTATGGTGATGGTAGTTTTTTTTGTTTTTCGGGATGAAGTGTGATATTTTTGATATCTGTCCACTACCACAAGAATGGCGTCAAAACCTTTGGGGTTGGTGGGCCGTCCCGTCACGCAGTCCATGCTGATGTCCACCCATGTCTCCTTCTGAACAGGGAGAGGTTGAAGTAGACATGGCAGCCTCCTGTGTTGTTATGTTTTGCCATTAAAAGTGTCGCATGATTTGTAGAGAGCTGACACGTCCGTGTGCATCTCATCCCACCAATAGCATTTTGACAGCTTCTTGAGCATGTCTTCCTCACAAAAGTATTCACCTAGACCAGTATCATGGCATTCCTCCAATAAGATATGTCGGAGCTCCTCGTTTGACAAAACAAAGACCTGACGAGTCATTTGTCATTACCAGTGGGGATCGTCAAACCAAAACTTAGTTCTGCCGTACTCTTTAAACTCCTCTTAGCCTCTCGGGAACAGCCTCACGAGCTACGAGTCTCATGTGATGTATAACGTGCTGATCTCGGCCATCCAATCTGGTCCCTGACCGAGGACATCTGTTGGCTTCATGTTTCTAAGCTAGTAATCAATGTTGTAGTCAATTTTGGACTCAAGGAACTCCATGCATTGAGTTTTTCCAAGGCTCTGATTTGGCTGAGTCTTGAGATGTTTCAGACATAATGGTCGGTGTAGACCATACACCATCAGCGTTCCAAGTAGCACCGCCATGCCTTGACTGCGTTCACCATTGCGAGCATCTCTTCTTCACGCATCGTGTAGTTGATCTTCGGCCCACACAATTTTCTTGACATAAACATGACTGGTTTTTCTTCGCCATCGTTGTCTTCAAGGAGAATGGCTCCAATTGCTCAATCTGATGTGTTGGTGGCCATGATGTATTCCACCATTGGATCCGCCAATCGTAAGGCTTACACAAAGGTCAGAGTGTTTCTCAAAGAGTTGAATGATTCTTGTTTGATGTCTCCCCAATTCCACTCAGTAGTTTTTTGAGTGAGATTCAAAAGATACATTGAAAATTAAGCGTGCTCCTTTACGAATCAACATTAGTTGTTACAAAAGTCCAAGAATACTTAGAAGTACCCAACACCAGTCAATGTCAGAAAATCTCCAACTTCTTCCACCTTTTTCAGACCCATAGTGATCTGTCCACCGCCAATGATGTGATCCAGATTCTCAATTGAACCGTGACCAAAGTTGCACTTTGAGAGTTTTCCAAAAAAAATTCTCTCTATGTAAAATCTTGTGAACCTTTCAGAGGTATCCATTATGCTCCTATGGGGTGCGGCTGTTTACCATGATGTTGTCAAGATATAAAACAACAAAAGTTTCAAGGTGTGGATGGAAACTGTTGTTCATGGCCACCATAAATTCTATGAGGGTGTCTGTGAGTCCAAATGGCATGACCGTGAACTCAAAATCCCCATATCTTTTTTGATATGTTGCCTTTTTGAAGCCCTCATAAACATGCAGATCTGATCATAGCCAGTTCAGAGGTCCATTTTGCCGACACCCTGCACCCTGCGGACATGGTAAAAACCTTTGTCTGCTCGTGGATGAGCGTCAGTCTTCTTTATCATGATGTTGTTCAATGCTCAGAATTCCATGCACATTTGCATATCTCTATTCTTTTCTTTCATGAAGAATAGAGGTACCACATATGATGACGTGGAAGGTCTGATGAACCCTTGACCGAGCATCTTGTCAAGGTGTTTCTTGAGTTCCGTCAGCTCATGATTGGCCATGCCCCTTTCTGTTGAAAAAGTGCCCCTCCGTATGCCCAAGTATGGCGCCGGGAGGCGCCGACAAGCTGCCCAAGAGAGGAAAATCCTCTCAGTTGGATCTAGCAGCTCAAGCATTTCTCATATCCTAAAATTGAGGACTAGTCCTGAAATTTGACAAGTCGCTGAATCCGGTAAAAGCTTTGTCACCAGAATCGGATAAGTAATGCAGGAGATATGGGCTTTCAAAGTTGGGGTGTGCGTGGCAGCTGTGCGAGCCGGCCGCGACTAGACTACTGGTGAAAAATTGACCGGAACGAGTAACAAACGTCCATATGGGGATTTTTCCCCAAAAGACTGCCAAGGCATCTGGTGGATGATATCCACCGGATCTTGTAGTGCAGGTTGTTACTGAGGGACTCAGCCAAAATCCTGGCCCGGCGTCCGAAACTCAATATTACCGTTTGTTATTCAGGGACTTGGTCAAAATTCTAACTTCAGGTCCGTGTACAGGTTTCAGATCATGTCACATCCCATCATCAAACTCAACCAAAAAGTGACCGAGGTGCGCCGAAATAGTGCAAGAGAACCATCCATCACGTGGAATGGGATATGCGCCTTGGGAAGGATGCTTCGCACGTGAAGGGAGGTGCCACGGCGTGAGCGCACCATGGAGGCGTTGGGCGTTTCTATGGTGGGTGAGGCCTGTGCTTTGGCAAGCGTAACTTGAGCTACCCTTGGTCATATTGTGCATGGTTTGATGCGTTGGAGAGTGCAAAATTGCACAACCCCTTTTGCAAAACTGAATGTCTCTAAATTCCCACTCACACAGCGTGAGGCTGCTAGAAAGCTCACGCTCAGCCTCAGATTTTTCCAAAACAAAAGACTTGAACCACCAGAGAAGGTCACAACAACGTTGGGGATGTACCTTTTAGAAATTCGCAATAACGGGTTATGATCCCACACTGACCCTCTCCAGGACGTTCACATCTTCCATAGCGCACGGTGTTGTCAACTTGGACAGCTCCACCGTGAAGTTCTGAGAACCTTTTGGAGTAGAATTTGCGCAAATGGCACAGAAGGTGAGGCATCCCATCCAGAAGTATGCGGGCGGCCTAGGATTTTGACTATGGAGGTGACAGTTTGAGTTGCGTCTAGTGCATAAGGGGCTGCTAGGGATCATGTTGGAAAAGGAAGTGCTCGTAGAGGCGACA
Source organism: Penium margaritaceum (assembly GCA_023375785.1). Classification (NCBI taxonomy): domain Eukaryota; kingdom Viridiplantae; phylum Streptophyta; class Zygnematophyceae; order Desmidiales; family Peniaceae; genus Penium; species Penium margaritaceum. The sequence continues at coordinate 4,499 of SZWC01037383.1, forward strand.
CCTTCGGATGCTCGTGGGGAGGAGTAGGCCTTCAAAAAGAAAAGCATGGAGGTGGCCATGCTCGTGGTGTCCGGGACAGCCGAGTCACAGTGGGGCTACTTCCAAGGCTGCAAGCTGGTTACCAAAGCTGGGCAAAAACTCTGTGGAATCCACCAATCCAAGTCGCTCGCGAACAAAATCTTTGCGATGAAGCGACTCCTCATGGTGAGAATAAAGGAGGGAGATGATGTCATCTCCGCCATTCTGCAGATTGATTCAATCTCCTCACAATGCAATGACGTGGATTGGAAGATCGACACACAGCTATAGCGATGGCCATCCTTATGGCCCTACCTCACAGTTGGGGTCCACTCATCACCATTCTTAGAAGATGGGTGGAGGACAAGCTTACCTATGGCGCAGTCGTAGAGTACACTCGTAACAAGGTACATCAATAGCGATGCGGAGAGGCCTCAGCTTCCTCAACAGCCCTTGTCACGAAAACATGAGGAGGCAGAAGTGGGGGTAGAGGATGCGAAGAAAAGGGCGGCGGCAAGAAGGGCACCAAGAAAGGTTCATGTCGTAATTGCAACAAGGAGGTCCACTGGGTGTGTGAGTGACCAGAGGAGGCGAAAGCCGGTGGCAAAAACACCAAAGGCAAGTCGTTCCTCAATGGCAACAAGAACAAATTCCTGAAGAAGGTCAACAGCTGGTCCCTGGATTCTGGGACCGAGGAGTACACCCATGTCAAGAAGGTGGTATTCGTCACCTTCAAGAAGTCCTCCAAGTCAGTGGTGGTTGCAAACCACGAAGTCGAGCCGGCGGCCAGCCAAGGTAACATGGAGGTGGAAGTCGTGGTGGGCGATAAGGAGCTGCGTACAATCCGTGATGTGCAACATGTCTCAAGCCTGGGTGATATTCTATGTGTTAACTGCTTCAAAGACAAGAGGTATGAGGTGCTCTTCCACAGGAAAGACATAGTGGTGTGCAACGACAGCGACGGCGAGATCGTAGTGGTCCACAGGAAAGACATAGTGGTCCGCAGGAAAGACATAGTGGTGCACAACGACAGCGGCAGAGAGTTCCTGAGGTAGTTTTGGGCCTCCTCTGCTTCCGTGAGGACGCGGTCCTTCTCTTCCCGGCATACATCGACGGCCTCCCATGCCCAGTGCCGTAGGGCCTCCTCCTTTAGTGGCTGGCCCACTACTCGCAGTGCCTTCCCCAGTTCCTCCGCCACCGCGATTGCGATCCTTTGGCGGATTCCTCCTTCCCGGGTCAGATGCCAACACTTCTCGATGGCCATGTACCAGCTGTCGTTCTGTCGCTCTGCTTCGGAGAGGTGTGCAATATCCTTGGCCGCGTGCCTCGCTCCCCACCTAGTGGCAATGGATCGTAACAGGTAACCCCACCTCCATGATTTTGCCCCAAACTTCCTGCGCGGTGCCTCCTCCGTTCCCCCTGGCATCTGGTAGGCATGGTAGATGGTGAGGGCCCGGGCTCGTTCCTAGAGCAGGTGTACGTAGCGCCGCGTGGGGTCTTGGTTCTGGTAGCGGCGTACCTGAAGCCACCACTCACGGGCAACGTTCACCAAGCGATCTGGATGCTCCATGTCGAGGAATGCTGCCACACCCGTCATGTTAGGAGCTTGTTCCTGGTGCGCGTTGAGAATGTCGTGGAACGCCGAAATGAGACGCTCCGCGCCTGCCGTTTCCAACAGTTGGTCCTGTCGTCCTTCTTGCCCAAGGTCCAAGGCGGCTTTCGCCGCGCCCTTCAAGGCCACTTGCCAGTTCTTCTCAAAGAGAGAGTGCGCTACTTCCGCGCGGATTGCCTCTGGTAATTCCTCCTATAGGTGCGTGATGACACTGCTGACTATGTCCAGCAGGCGGGTGACCCTGGGTTGATCACCGCTATCACCCGAGCTTTCCTCCTCCAAGGTGGTGAGCGCACCCTCCATGATTGTTCCGGCGCTGAGCATTGGTTGCAATGCTCCGCGTGCCGGGCTTCCTCGTGAGTCTGGTGGGGAGGAAGAATGCGCAGTCGCCGCGGAAGGACCCAGTGGCGGAGGTGCACCTGATGGTGCTACTGCTGCCGGGGAAGCAGCAGAGCCGGATGCCGGGGGTGCAGCAGGCGACATCGTTGGTGCAGCTGCTGCTGCCGGGGACGTGGAAGGACCCGATGCCTGAGGTGCTCCAGGCGACGCTACTGATGCAATTGCCGCTGCGGAAGGATCGGATGACTGCGGGGCGCTGGGTAGTGGTGCCGCAATCGTGGGTGGAGCGGAGCGTCCTGTGCCAGTCGCAGATGCCGTAGTCTGGTTCGCGGGGTGTTGCCGGATGTGACGTCTCGTGGTGCCGCCACCCCCCCTGCTCGGAGGCGCGGACCCCGCGCTGGAGGGACAAGCCATCGCAGATGCTGTGCTGCGGTTCACTCCCGAGCTTCTCGTGACACGGCGTGTAAGCTGAGTGCCGGTTCCGGGTGGGGCGAGGACCATGGGTGGAGAGACAGAGAGCGGTTGAGGTGAAGTGAAAAGGGGAGTGAACAAACGGACGCCAGAAGCTGAAATGAGACTGAGGATGCCAGCGCCGAGCAATGTATCCGCTTGACGTGGCGCGAGCCAATCCACCGCCAAAAGCATGTCATAGGTGTGCACGTCACAGACCTGGACTGTGTGTGGTGCATGAACGTTGGCGACCTGTATGGGAAGAGCCGCGATCTGGCCGATGGGTGCATCGACGGCGCTAGTGAAAACAGAGAAGCGGAGTCGGGTGGGTTCGAGGAGGTGATGGATGTTCAAGACGCCGACCATCCGCAGCGCGATGGTGGTGTGTGTGGCACCGGTGTCCACAATGGCCATGAACTTGCAGCCGCACACCCAGACGTAGCACCATGCCACGTGGACCGTATCGGGCGTTGGCGGACTGTGGATCAGTGGGGCAGGGGCCCATGTGCATGGCGCGCGGCCAACGTCATCCCGGATGCGGGAGTGTGTTGTGAGGATTGTGTGGGCCACCATGCGGGCGCCCATAGTGCGGTTGGTGGTGCATGAGAGGTGGATGCCAACTGGAGAGAGGGAGGGGTTGAAGGAGGAAAAGAGAGTCCGGAGACGATCCGCAGAGGCTGGGGAGTGAAGAAGGAAGTCCACTAGGGAAAGAGGGTATCGAGCGTCAAGGAGAGGAGAGGGAGCGGGAGTGGGAGACAGCGGAGGAGGGGAGGTGACAACCGGTACGGTGGAGGGACGGTGGCGTGCCTGCGGCAGGGAAGAGCGAGGGGGAAGGTGTGTCGCGGTCTCTTCCAGTGTCCATCTGCGGATCGTGGGGTTGAATCACCGGGCATGCTGGAGGCCAGTAGCAGGGAGAGCCAGCAGGGTCTCCGCTGGGCCCAGGTGCGCAGCAGGTTCCAGTTCCGACAGGAGTTGGTGTGCGACCGCGTATTCCGCGTCCGTGAACTCTCTGGCGACACCCTCCCACTGGGGTTCAGTGTCCGCCAGGAGAGGGACCGGCCCAGAAGGGGAGTTCGGAAGGCTGTCCAGCGGGTCCGCAGGCAACGGCCAGTCCGCACGGGGGAGTCGGCTAAGAGCATCAGCGTTGCGGTTGGCGAGCGCGGGCTGGTACTTGATCCTCATGTTATAGCCTTGCACAAGAAGGGCCCACTTAGCCAATATGCCCTCATGATTGTGGGTTATGAGGAGCCATTGTAGCGCTCGATGGTCGGTAAGGACAGTGAAGGGCTTGCCGTTCTTGATGTACTCGCGGAAGTGCTGGAGTGCCCACAGCACAGCCAAACATTCACCCTTTACTGGTGGATAACTCCGCTCCCCGTCCGTGAGTGCTCGACTGGCGTACGCAATCACCCATTGGACCGGCTCTTGGACCGTCTGTGATAGCACGGCGCCAAGGCCTTCCCGGGACCAGTCAGTGGTGATGGAGAAGGGAAGATTGAAGTCGGGAAACTCTAGCATGGGAGCGATGACCAGCCGATGCTTGATCTCAGCCCAGGCAGCGGCGCACTTTGCTGTCCACTCGAAGGGGATGTCCTGATGGGTCAGCTGTTGTAGTGGACGGATGATACGGGCATGGTCGCGGACGAACTTGCGGTAGAAGGAAACGAAGCCGAGGAAGATTTTAACTTGTCCCGCTGTAGTGGGCTGGCGCCATTCTTGGACGGCCGCAATCTTGGCCGGGTCCGTCTTCATGCTGTCGGCGCTCATAACGAACCCCAAGAACTCCATCTCCGCGGCGCTCATGGAACACTTAGCGACTTTTAGCTTGAGATTGGCAGCGCGGAGGGTAGCGCTCTTGGATGTTGACGATTAGTGGCATGGGGTAGGCGTTCTCTTCCGTCACTCTGTTGAGATTGTGGAAGTCAATGCAGAACCACTTAGATCCGTCTGGTGAGGGAGGAAAAGAGATCCGCGAAGCTGTGGGCTGAGACCATGATGTCATCGATGTAACAGCTCACGTTAGGGATGCCGCGGAGGGTGGAGTCCATGACGCGCTGGAACGTCGCGCTGGCGTTGCGGAGGCCGAAGGACATGCGGGTGAAGGCGTAGAGACACTCTGGAGTGACAAAGGCGGTCTTGGCCATGGAGTCCTTGTGCATGGGGACAGCGTGGAAAGCTGCCTTGACATCTAGCTTCGCGAACCATCCGTGTCCCTGCTGGCGCTCCTGGATGTCGACGATTAGTGGCATGGGGTAGGCGTCCTCTTCCATCACTCTGTTGAGATCGCAGAAGTCAATGCAGAACCACTTAGATCCGTCCGGTTTGCCTACAATGACCAGGTTAGCTCACCAGGGACTGCCGACAGGGACGATGACTCCCTGAGCCTTTAATTCCGCGAGACCCTCGTTGATGATCTGTTCTTGGTCAGGTAGGATCCGGCGGACTTTCTGCTTGATGGCGGGAGCTGTGCCGATGTTGATGACATGGAAGGCGTTGACGGCTCCAAGTTCTGTCGTGGAGCCAGCGAAGATGTCCGTGAAAGAGTCTAGGAGGTCACAGAAATCTTGTTTCTGCGCTGGTGAGAGGCGAGGGTGCAGGATGTGGTCCCAGCGTGGGGGTGGAAGTGGAAGTGGATCACGGATGGGGTAAAATTCCTCGTCGTCCTCCAGGGGATGGCCCTGGCCAAATGCCTGCTCGCTCTGCTGCCATAACCCAAGAAGGTCAGCGCGTACTCCTGGTTCCACATGATCCGCGAAGAGTTCTCGCCATTCATCGACAGGAACCTGTTCCATATCAAGAACGGCTTCCGCGGAGGTCTGGCTCAACCGGGGGCGGATGAGTGAATCTTCTTGTTCGGCATCTGCGAGGGAGAAGGGCGCACCGCCGGTCACTGGCATCGTCACTCGGTCACCCACGGTGATGAGGGTGTACTCCTTGGTTCCTACGGCGGATGTCAGCTGCATTACACCCAGGGAGAATAGAAGGTTGACTTGGCACGGAAGAAGGTAGTCCGTGCCTAGGAGAACGTCGTAGGTTTGGGCCTGTGTGATCTGTACGTCGACTAGCTCATGGAGAGATCCCACCTGTAATGGCAATCCATGCACTTCTCCATCCCCATAGTCCATCCCGCCCGCCGCGTTGCTGAACAACCGACGTGTAGGAAGGATGCGATCCGTCTATCCGACTTGGCAGAGGACGCGGACGGCTAACGTGGTATGGGTTGCGCCAGTGTCGATGATGGCAAAAAATTTCCGGCCACAGATCCAGACCACACAGCACGCAACCTCATAGTGACGATCATCGTGGTGGGGTGGTTCCAAAGGTTGTGGAGCCCAGCCCCAGTCCACTTCTTCTATGGTCAAAGCCGGTGGTGTCTCTGCTACGATCCGTCGGGTGTTCTGGGTGCCATGTGGTGGAGTGGTACAGGTGAGCGAGATGCCAACAGCCTGGAGGCGATTGTTGGCCCTGGTGAATTCCTCCTTGAGCCGCGGAGCCAGTTCAGGATGAATGCGAAGGAAGTCAAAGAAGTTGACAGACGCAATGGGGGTGGTGAAGAGCTTTTCCACCAGATCTGGAGAATCTGCGGTAGCAGGGGAAGTGGCAGGGGGGGTCGTGAGAGCAGATGGGGTGGCCACCACGGGTAGACCATCTACTGGCCCCGGGTTTGTGGTGCGGCGTTTTTCAGGGGGGTGCACCGAACGGGCTACCACGGCCTCCTGCAGCCGGGCCTCGACAGCTTCTGCCTTTCGGCGTAGGTCACTCTGCAACCCCGCGGCCGCCTGCATGTCCCATCGGCGGAGCCCGATCGTGCGGGCCTGCGTGATGAGCGCCGCTTCCTCCGGAGTGGGAGGCACCTCTGTGGTTTCGTGCTCAGCCATGGGCAAGCCCAGTTTAATGCTGCGTGCGCCGGCGGGGGAATCCGCAGTTGCTTGAGGGTTCGGGAGGAGGCCTTGTCCCGTCTGGGCTTGGCCGGGTGGGAGAGGGCACGGTTGCTGCTACTGGTGCTGCTGCTGTTGTTGCTGTTGCGGTTGCTGCTGCGGACCTGGCCACGGCTGGTTGTAGTACTGGTGCCACTGCAGGACCATGGGGTCCTGGGGGACAGGCTCAGGGCACGGAGCTCCCTGTCATTTGCGAGGACAGTCTCCTGCAATATGTTCCAGGCTTTGGCAGGTGTAGCAAGCCCTGGGCTTCTGCTGCTGCGGGGGCTGGTTTTGTGTGGCGGGCGATGTGTGGGTTTCTCCTCCCTGATGTTGGCAAGTAGAGCGCTGACGAGTGGATATAGCGATAGTGTCTTGCACCGCGTCCTGGAGAGAGCGATAGCGATCAGCGATCATGAGACTGCTGACCTCGTCAGGGAGCGCGCGAATCAGGTTCTGTAGGAGGACCCACAGCGGAAGGCCTTCTCCTTGCGGATTCTTGGCCACAGAAGCCCAGGTAAGGAACTGGTCCAGGAATCTGCGGATGTCATCATCCTTGCGCATTACTTCCTTCTCAATCTTCCGCAGTGCTTCCTCCTTCGTCAAATGCTAAAAGCGCTCAATGAGGGCATTGCCAAAATCCTCAAAGGATGGAAAAGGTGCGCGCGCATTGTACCAGTCAACTGCAGCCCCTTGAAGATGGAGTTCCACGGTGGCAAGAGAGAGGTCTAGTGGAATTCGGCCAATACTGGCATAGAGGGTACTCTGTTTGAGCCAGACCCAGGGATCTTCCTCCGGGGCACCCTTAAAAGAATCCAGCCGCGGGAGGTTTGCAGGTTCTGAGCGGATGTACTGCTGCTGAGGTATAGTACTGCGGTTAGTCATCAATGCAGTCACAGCAGTTGGAGGGTGAAGATTGGCAGACTGGGTCGTGGAGTAGCCAGCATGGTGGGCTTGTACCGAAGGTTGCATCGCGGCCCCCTAAGGGCCTGGGTGCACGTATGACTGGTGCATGTGCCAATAGGGAGCTGACAGTGAGGTGGTCTAAGGTGCGGAGAAGAACGTCATCCCAAGGGGCGAGGCCGGAGGTCCCTGCGTCTGCGGTGCCATCAGTTGAGGCGTCCAATAGGTCTGCATAGTGGGGATTGCAGCAGCATTGGTGATTGCAGCTGGTGGCAGCGGGAGGGGATGGGTCGCTGTTCCTGCAAGGTGTTGACCTCCCATCATCTGTGGCAGCGGTGGGTGCAGGTGACTTTGTGGTAGTGGTGGAAGCTACGATACCAGTGGTGGCATCTGGGGAGTTACACCGGCTGGCATGGTTCCAGCCAGCTGCGCCGGATGAAGCTGCTGGTGGGTTTGGGCGGAATACTGGGGTGGTGGCGGTGCCCCTTGGGGCAGCGGTGGCCGCCCGCCTGGCACGAAAGGCTGCTGACTCACTCCTACCTACGTGATGCCCACCCACTGAGTTTGCGGAGTTGGCCAGGAGAGCGGACCGGTCGCTGGGGGATGCACTGAGGTCATGCCTCCATGGGGCTGCTACTGGTGCACAGGTGGCTGGACCCAGTGAGGCTGAGTTGCAGTGCTCCCTTGGGCGGCGCCTCCAAAGGGCTACATCCCATGTGGTGGATGCGGTGTCACCATGGGATGCTTTACCGCGGTCCCTGCTTGCGTCGGTGCCGTCACTTGTTGGGACCGGTAGCCGGTATGCTGCATGCCCATCGTGGGCATCACAGTTCCAGCCGGTGCGGTACCCGTCAGTGCCTGTGGTGGATTCACCTGCTGCGGCGGTGCGCTCATTGCAGGATTCCCTGTCACAGGTGGCTGCGGCGTCGTTCCTGCCTGCATTGCTCCCCCATGTGTAGGTGGCGGATGTACAAGTAGCTGGGTCATTCCCGCCGCTGGAAGAACCACAGCTCCCACCGGCATCATTCCAGCGGACGAGGACACCTGTGGAGCCTGCTGCTGGTTCACGGGTTGCATGGAATCCTGGGCCATAGAGGGTGTTGATCGGCCCGCTCGCATGGTTCCCAGGTTCTGTTATTGCGTGTGCATTGTCGTCTGCTGCGGACCTAGCACCAGGGTTTGTGCCTGTCCATCCGCCTGCTCCGACCCAACAAGCTGTGGTGGGGGATCCATCCCCAGCTGCACGTCCTGTGCGGAAGCCGTGTTCCCTGCTGAGGCGGCGTTGACCCACGGCTGCTGCTGGGCCACCAGCTGCTGCTCGCCCAACGTGGAGTATTCCTTGGACCCATGTTGTTCTCCAGGCTGCGCCTCCTTGGGCGGCGGATGCATCATGGGTGATGAGTGCTGCAGCAGTGGGTTGGCCGCCATTGCTGGATGCTGCCCGCCACGGTGTTGGTAGACCAGTCCGCCGTAGACTTTGAGCTCTCCACCAGCAGAGTGCTGTTGCGATGATGGTGGGGGATCGGAGAACCATGGCGGTGCCGTGACCACAGCCTCCTGCCCCTCCGATTCGTGCTGGGATTGGCTGGATCCGCGGCTGCCATGGCTGGAGATGGTCTCCACTTCCACACGCTTGCCAAGAGCGGCTATGATACGACGCCAGTGCAACTGTTCCAGCCAGTCAGTCACCAGACGGTGTTTAACGAGCAGATCAGAGCCGGGTGCGGAGCTGACTGGGGTGCGGCACAGTACAGGAGAGGAGTCCTGACCGCCTGCGTAGGTGATGGCTCGACGCGGCAGGAAGTACCTCACTGATGAATGCTGCTGTCGTCGCCTGAAGTCTTGATACACGAAGCTTGCTGCCGACATCAATGACTGATCTGAAAGGTACGTGCAGTTCCGCTGAACAAAGAGCAAGGAACAGTCCACGCTCACCGCACCATGACACTGATACCCCCAATTTTTCCACCCTCAACTTTCTCCGCGCTGATCTGGCTCCGCGCTTGTCCGCGAAATAGGTTCCCTCACTACCTGAGATATGTGGGTAGCTGGGTAAGGACGAAATTACTAGGCAACTGACACTCCGCACGGCGTGTCTACACGCCGGCGGTCTCATCCCTCTCATTCCACACTATTTCCTTCTATTTGGACTCCACGCGGTACGGCTACGCACCGCGGGTCTCGTCCTCGCACAACACACTATCTTCTATTGATCTTCTTCTGCGTCCACGGCATGTGCACGTGGTCTTCGTGTTCTTCCTTGAAGCTTCGTCTTCCGGTGTACGTTCTCCAGGGGTTCCTCCGTGATTGTTGCGTCAACTCTCGTGGTGATTGGTTCATGTTCCCTTGATTACTCCATTTGCCCGCTGGCTCACCTGCCACTGTTTCAGTGGCTGCGCGCCTTCCTACGGCTCGTTCCTTGATCCTTTCTCACCACGGATCTCCTTGCCACTACTTTCCCGCCTCCTCGGTTTCCGCCACAAGCGCTTGAGATATCCGTGGAGAGGCCGCCTCGTTCTTACCGCCACCTGATTCCGCGCCACCCCTTGCTCAACCGCATCCGCGGGAGCCAGCGCTCCTTGCGCGGTCCCTATCCTGCCCAGGTCCCATGTCCACGGATTGGCCCCACCGCGGAGGAGCGGCAGAAACATGCTTGACACGTGCGCTATCAATACGTATGGGAAATGGAAATGGAAGGGGCATGTGGTACTACAGCACACACAACATGCTTGCAGATAGCTTGACCAAAGCGCAACCCGCAGACCGGCGCGCAATGAGTGTGGCCGCGCTTGGAATGATCAGCTATGATGGGCTACAAGACATAGCAGAAGACAAGTCAGAGCAAGCAGGTGCAGCGGGCATGAATGGTGTGAGGGGGGTATGCTAAAAAATTGCCCCTCTACATGCCCAAGTGCGGTACCGACAGGCGCCGGAGAGCTTCCAGAGAGAGGAAAGTGTCAGGATGAGATCCGCGTGGTGCGGTCCCGACGTTTTGTCTGATCGTCTCTAGTGGTTCACGTCTACTGTTTTGGGCGAATCTGAGACTGAGCGTGAGCTTTCTGGTCGCCTCACACTATGTGAGCAGGAATTTAGAGACAGTCAGTTTGCGAAGGGAATAACGTCGTTTTG
>SZWC01037384.1:523-11643 GCA_023375785.1 Penium margaritaceum
ACATATACATATACATATACATATACATATACATATACATATACATATACATATACATATACATAGTCTAAGTATTGGCAAAAAAAGGTCGTGGAAACAGATGCTTTTGCTTTGTCTTGTTCTTTATGGCTTGAAAAGGTCACCAATGGCAGCATTGGAACGTTGGTGGACGCGTGGAAGTCATCTCTTCCTATTATTTTTGTTGTCGTAATAACATGAAAACTAGTGAAAAGTTCTTGAAAGTGTTTAATGGATGATCTTCTAGCTTTGCTAACTGGTATTGTGGATGATGGAGCAGTAATAACCACTGTGGTTTGTCAATATTCAAGCTTTGACGTATAGAATTATGATTGGCTGGTGAGTTTTGGCAGTAATGGTTTTTATAGTTGGTATTGTACTCTAAGAGAATGTTCCAACTTTATCAGTTAGTATATTGTGTGATGGAAGAGTTGTTGTGGTGGATGACACTGGTTTTGTATTAGCCTTTTCAATTGATATTGAGTATGATGGAGTTGCTTTGGGCGTTTTAGTTGATTCTGTCAACTTGGAAAACTCTCTAGTTCTGTCAACAGCAGTTGTGGAGAATGGAACAATAGTAGTTGCTTTGGTCAATATTGTAAACTTGAATGATTTGTAAGCTTTGTGAGTTGGAGTTGCGGACAATAGAACAGTTGTAGCTACTTTGGTTGATGTTAGAAAAATTTCTTAACTTTTAGCTGGATTTGTAGATGATGTAAGATTCTTGGCTGATTGTTCGTTTTTTCACCTGATATTAGAGATGATGTAGCAATTGTACTTGGTGTCGAAGGATCTTCACGCTCTTCCATTCCAGCTTTGAAATCTGTCATTGTAGTTGAAGCTGTAGTGGAAGGAGCTTCACGTCCTTCTTTTCCACCTTTACAAGCTAGCATTGTAGGAAATGACAACGTTGAGGTTTACGTGGAAGGAGCTTCGTGCGTCTTTGTTCTGACATCATCAACTTGCATTCAAAATGAGCTAACAGCTGTATTTGTTGTAGCTGTTGTTGTTGATGTCACAAAGTTAGATGATATTCCAATCTTGTCAACTTGCATTGCCATTTTGCATGCCCACCGCCAGGGCTTTATCGCCTCATTCGTCAATAGACTTATCATCTAGGAGTTCACCTTCAAGGTGGTGAGTGTCAAGGGACACATGCGAGCACACCACCTCGTTATTTGTCTCATCTAAATCCATAAGAACGATTGGAGCTGGATTTGCTTCTGCTTTCGTCAATAATCCAACAAAGGAGCGTCGTAATTTCAAAAACTATGTGAATTTGATGTGCGCTTGGCTTCTCAAGACACATGTACGAGGTGTTTGAAATAGATGACATCATGGATGATGATGATGTAGTAATATTCCATTCTATAGAATATCCATCCATTCATGTCGGAAGCTTGACTGACAAATATCCCTTACGACACCTTGTCCGTCGGCTTCCTCCTTGACTCTTTTGCCGCGTGCACAGGTACAACATGGCAATTCATTTTATAGTAATGTCATGTCGAGCTCATCTCCATTCCATGCTTGTAATAGGGAATGTAAGGCAACAGTTTTTGTACTACGTGGTCGCGCACCCAAAAGACTTCCTTGGGCACGTAAGGCCATCGGCTGTTGCCATCTGTGAACCAAGGAGTATTGACTTAAGTGTCTATTACACGGTGTTGTTTGGGGTATGCAATGTCATTATGCTGCAATACACAATGTCCGTGTCTTCATAGGGGATATTAAGACGGCACTTGTGAACTCTCTATTGTTATCAGAGTGTAGGAATGGAGACTTCATGTTCTTTTGTATCTATACAATATCCAATCATTTGAAGAAACATATTGGAGTCTTTTCCTTTGTCGTGTGGATGCAGCCTGAAGGGATTTTTGTTGCACCTTTGATAAAAGGGGAGGAAATAACAATGAGTTGAGTTCATTTTGGCTATTGGTAGTGGTCCACAAATATCAGTGTAGACTGGCTTGAGCTTGTCCAAGACGTCAAACTTGCTAGAAGGTGGGAATACTTCTCATGAAAGCTTTGTCTTCACGCATTTTTCAAGGGTCTGCAGTTCCCTTGCCATCACATACGTTTATGCAGGGTCCCTCAACCTTTTGGTACCTTTTCGCATTTGCCATGAGCTTAATTCTGTGTGTGGCCATGTCTTTCTTACCACGGAGAGATGTCTAAAACAGGTGATTGGGATAGACTAGCCACAGAAAAGGGACCGCTATTGCTTGCTACTACTACAGGGCCAAGTCCAATCATGCTACATGGAAGGAGACACCCTAACCAAGGATTTCTCCTTTGCAATTTCATAATTTCTTCTTACAATGCTATCTCCCATCTTCGTCAGCTGCCCTAGTGACAAAAGGTTCACGCCAATTTCAAGGATGTAGGGAACATGTCCAAACATAACATGAGCTCCGTTGTAAACCACCGCCATGACTCTCCCTTTTCCTATTATTGGGACCTTTTGACAATTAGCGACAGTCACAAAATCCATTGTGCTCGGTTGGAGGCATTGGATGTAAGTCTTGCCAAATGTGATGTGTGATGCGCATATATTATCTAGTTGCCACGAACATTGAGAAAAGAAGAACATTTCTCTATGCATTTGGTATTTGAAACATAGAAAGCTAGTAGTCAATCCCCTTGTTTTCTATCTTTTCTTTCTTTCCAGAGTCTTGGGCATCCTTCGCCTTCCGTTCAGCCTCCTTCTCCTTTTCCTTGTCTACTGACTCTCTTTCCTTGTATTCCTTCTTTGATTGATCATCATCCATAATCTGCTTCCAAAAGAATCTTTGCTTATGCCCAACCTTCTCACAGTAGTGAAATTCTGTCGTAGTACATAATCCCATTCGCAAGCCACTTGTTTTGTGAACATTGCCATTTGGAGTAAGTTGAGCCAATACCTAGGATGATTTTGAGTTCATCTTTGGCTGGCTTCTCCAACATGGATGAGTTATGTTGCCATAGATGTTGCTTGTTGCTAAGAGATATGTGTTCGCAGTGATTCCGGACTTTTCCTTTACACCCCTATGGTCATATTGTTCGTTGAACAATGTCTTGTGTACGTACAACTATGTCAATTGTGAATCTTGCTTGAACGGCAACACGTGCCTCACATCCTTATAGTATCCATTCAACTCGCAAATGAGGAAGACTATAAACATGCACTACATAATTGGAGCATATGTTAAAGCGAGCTGATCGTGCATTGACTTTGCTATGCTACTTTAGTCATGTATGTTGTCAATGTTTTGCAGGCTGATATGCGATAGCTTGGTCAGGAGGTGGGACTTAAAGGCGGAGTCGTAGCACATGGAAGTCCCAAGCATTGCACATGGATTCCAACCACATGGTAAGAAGGTGACTCACCACCTTCGAGACTCACCTCTCTATAGAGCTATCATTCATCAGCCTAAGAAACATTGATAACATAGATGAAAACATAGGACCATGTATTTGGACCAGGTCTAGCCCATTCCACGAACATCCTTATCGCCTGTTGGATGCTAAGTTAACTATCTAGTATTATGTACGGAGACTAGGTGTAGTACTTCAACTCTGACAATTCTTATGGCTGTGATCATGTTGGTGGAGGGAAATGGGACTCTAAAAAAAATGAATCAGGGTGACCTCCTTACACTTGTGCCTGGTGTGGAAAATTCTTGCCATCAAAACTGTCGACTTCGATCTTGTGCAGCTACAAGGAAGGTCCTGGTGTGGCCAGTGGATTCTCCCACTATCCATACAGGACGCATTACACTCCAGGTGGTCGGGCATGCATAGTGTTATGCTACATGTTTATGGCTAGAAGTGGCTGGACTTGTGGAACACCAGTTGCTACTTCCGTTTCTCCATGGAGGCTCGTGTAGGCTTGCGGCAATGGTGCCAGATGACCCTGCTAGTGTCGCATCAAACGGAGTGCTACTCGAACGCTTCATGGTTCTGAATTGAACGACTGCGACACAACTTCAAATGTTATGGGTTGCACCTACGGAGGGATAATTGGTTGCATGACAGGTGGAGGACTTGCTTGAGGCAGATGGGCGGAAAATGTTTGAGACGGTTGTTGCAACTACGTCAGGTGTTGGTGTTACTATTTTTGCTGCATCGTCTTTTGCTGAATTTCCTACTATAATAAAGCCAATTGATTGTGAACTTTTGGATTCTGTGCTGCTTACACTACATGTGATTATTGGAATTGTTGGATGTGTATTAGGATGAATTGCTACTCTTGTTGTCAAAAGAGCTCTTGAGATCCAAGTTGCTAGTCCAGTGCCTTCTATCCTTGCTCCTTACCTCATTAAAAAATGCCTCCCCTTGCGCCATCCTTGACACTTCCTTTGCCAAGCGTTGTTCCTATCTTTCTTGACGTCGATTGTGGTCTAGCGTCCTTACTCTTGGCTCATGCGTAAACCATTCGGGACAGAGTGCTTTTCAAGCCGAGGAGTGCATTCCCATTGGTTCTCCGGATCCATTTCACACATGGAAACCCCGGTGCATGTGCAGGTTGAACAATGAAATGCATGCGACAACCATTATGCTACCTCTCCCTTGTATAAAGATGGTGGCAACCGCAACCACAGGGTATTCACTACAATGCTACTGCTGCTGCTTTGCGCTACCAAATTGAAGGTTTAGTGGGCCTTGATTTCATGTCAAGACCTTGGTATGACATGATAGACTTGTACGAAATGCAAACGAGGAAGCTAAGTTTCTTCAAAGGGAATCTGATGGTAATAGGGAAAGACAAAGTACACGCATGGAGATACTATGTTCAAGTCTAACACTAACGTATTTAGAGCTCAGTTCTCTGAATATGTTCCTGGACAAGAGGGGCCTAACGTATTGTCAAGCTTCCAGGGCCTTGCAGCATGAGTCTTGGCAAGTCTTGTGGGTTGACATGCCGTCTAGCCAGGGCACCTCGTAGCGAGATTTTGGCACAGTTTTTGGGCTCACTGGGTTTTTGGAGGAGATGTAAAAAACAATCCATGAAACCTTATTGTTGTTTTATCTTCTTTTTGGGGCTTGCAAAACTCGTGTTAGAATGTTGGGTTGTATGCTCTCCTGGGTCTTTGCTAACATAAAACATTGAAAATATTGTAATCTGGTAATGCGATAAGAAAAATTAGGTGTAATAAATAAATTGGAATCTCAAAAGGGAGCAATTTTCTCATGAAGAGCGAATGCGACAAGAGAGTTAAGGCACTTTCGTTACGTTGTTTTTGCAATTAAGAGTGTTAGTGTATCAATATGACAAGAATATGATTAGTATGCGTGGATAATGGTTTTTAGATATTTTGATTAAAAATTCCGTCGAAAAGCAATAGGTGTAAAGTCAGCCATGAAATGGCTGACTTTTCTTGTTGAGGTAGCCTTCACAGCTCATTCACACCAAAAGTAAAGATGTCCACCCGAGTTCATCCCCTGAGTTGCCATCCTCTCTTTGCGAGCCTGTCTTGACAGTGGATATCCTGGGTGTGTGAGCAAGCGAAGGTACTTCAGGGTAAGAGGCCTTCATGCCCATAATCGATTCATTTCCTGCAGTTCGACGCTAGGGCTGTGCCGCCACATCTCGTCTCATCGTCCCTTCGCCCCCGCTGCTCGCTTTGGGATGGGTCGAGACAACGAACGCGCTCGACGTGGTCGTTCCCGTTCCAGATCTAGGGAGAGGAGCTTCCGCCGTGACTCTAGGTCAAGGTCTCGATCGAGGTCGAGGGAAGATAGGAGGAGGAGAGACCTTTCTCCGCTCGACAGAAAAAGACGCCGTGATTATGACGAGAACGCCAGTTCTCACAGGCACCGAGACGATGTTGAACACTGGAGGCGCTCCTGCCGGGATTACGATGATTCTAGGGATCGGGATTACGGCGGAAGGGGAAGGGAGGGTCAGGGGCGTGATCGTTCAGATCGGCGCTATAGAGACGAGGACCCCAGGAGACATGGGAAGGACGACTCAAGGCGGTGGTCTGGCCGGGAACGCGATGAGGACAGCGAACGGAGAGAGAGGCAGGTTAAGAAGGAGAACAGACAAACTCAAGAGGAGGACGAGATGTAAGTCCTCCTGCATTTGGAGCGCGCCGATTTTGTCTCCGAGGCACCGATGTCTTATCTCTGAGAGTCATTTCGCGCCATTGCACGCAGAGATGAGGGAGCAGACGCTATGGTGAACTTCGGAGCAGGAGATGACGAAGATGATGCGGAACGGGTGAAGGAAGAAAGCAGGAAGCGGAGACAGGCCATTTTAGAAAAGTACAAGCAGACAGCGCAAGCCGCAGGTACACCTCGTTTGGTTGATTTTCATCCCCGTCTGCTCTCGTCAGTTTTTTTCAGTAGTGTTACTCTTTCCGTCAAGGGTGGAACGCCATGGACTGCGCTCACGCATCTTTCTGGCTTTAACACATTCATGCAGGCCCTGCTGCTAACGAGTCTGCAAAGGCTATGGATGCTTCAACCGCTGGCACGAGGTTTGAAACTCATGACCGGCTGCAAAATGCACTTTCTGCCTCGAACCTTCCAGTTCCTGAGAGTGTGGCTGGTTCAAATTCTAATGGACAATTTCCCGCTGAGAACGCAATTGCAGCTGGAAGACCTTCTGGCATTGGAAAGCCAACTCCACATCCAGTCTCCAATGGCGCAGCAGCTCTGAGATCGCTACCACCTGCTCAAGCTGAGTCTCCAAAGGTACAGTGGGAAGGTTTAGCCTCTGAGAAAAGCCCTTTTTTCCCTGTCATCTTCCACAGCTTTTACTTGTCTGCTGTTGTGGTTAGAGCTGACCCTGTCGCTTTTCTTTGCCCGTGCAGAGTGGCAATTCGAACGACATGTTTGCAGACGACATTTTTGCGGAGTCCCCTGGGAATGGTCGGCAGTTGGTGCGTTGTGTTTTGTGGCCACCAGCAGTCCTTGCGCTGGATTTATCTTGTTGTTGGGGCTGGTTCGTCTGTTCCTGGATAGTTATGTAGGAGCGCCCTGTGACAGAACAGATGATGAATACCTATTGGTCTCGTTCGTCGGATGGGCATAATCATTGCCATGACGATTTGCTCTAAGTATATCTGATGTTCTGCCACTGCTGTGCTCTTGGGGATCTTTAGGGTCCTACTAAGACGATTTTTCTTGGTCCAATGTCATTCATAATTTCTCCGGCCAATTTTCTTGAGTGAACCTCTTGATTGTGTGCAACTGTTCCTGTCAGTGGCATACTGTGGGACCAGGTTACTGCAACTGAGACTCTGCATCCAGATGTTGCAGTGCGACGGGAGTGGGAGGAAAGCTGTCAACTGTTGGAGTGATGGTGCATCTTTTGGTTAACCATTTGGTGCGCTAACAGTGAACCAGATGGTAATCCAATTCCTGTTTTAAGTTATGCCCACCCTCTGCTTGGTTGAGGAACAAGTGATGAAAACCTTTTGGTCTCGTTCGTCGTATCGGCATTGCTGTGTGCAAAGCCTATGACGAGAATCCTCGGAAGTCCTCTGATGTTCCTCTTCTTGGTTGACCCCTCGTGTCACCTTTGTGGACACTTATGAGGTCTATAGCTCTGCTTAGGTGGACCAGAGTGCAGTGCTTCGAAGCATTAGTTTTCTGTCTGCTTTTGTGAATGGTGTCCGACCTTGGCAGGCTTTTTGCATCATTGTATGCTTTTGTGTCCGATTTTGGGAAGATTGTGTCTGTATCCTTGGCATGCAACCATGACATGGTTGTGAGACAGTTGATGGAGTGCTATTTACCCTGCATGCATCCCCATATGCTTTTAACTTTATCAAGGGACCTTGCCATTGCTTGCTTGCTTTCTGCCTGTTCCATTTCATGCATTCTGCAGGTCAGGAAGGATGGAGCAGCAAAGGATGCATCTGGCTTGAATGACAACTGGGACGATGCAGAGGGCTATTACAGTGAGTGAGCAATCAATTTTCAGGCCCATCTTACCTTTAACCTGTTTTGCAGGAGCTGACTGCTGTTTTCTCTGCATGTTCTGACAGCTGCTCGAGCTGGTGAAGTACTGGACGGTCGGTATGAAGTGGTAGCAACTCATGGTCGTGGAGTGTTTTCGTCTGTTGTCAAAGCCTTTGACCTGCAAGCAACCGGTACTGATCGCAGGGAGGTAGCCATCAAAATCATCAGAAGCAATGAAACCATGTGAGTTTTGTCTAACAATGCTTTCCAGGTCAACCACGTCAGAGCAGGCTACCTTTCACGATGACTTGGTATTAGGTCAAGCTGTGACGTCAAATGGTGTGTGCACCTGTCGCAGGTTTAAGGCAGGCCAGCAAGAGCTTGTCATCTTGCGGAAGATTGCTGGAGGGGATCCTGAAGACAAACGGCACTGTGTGCGGCTCTTGTCCAGCTTCCAGTTTAGGGGCCATCTGTGCCTGGTTTTCGAGTCATTGCAAATGAACCTTCGAGAAGTCTTGAAGAAGTTCGGGCGTAACATTGGAATCAGCCTTAATGCTGTGCGCGCCTACGCAACCCAGCTGTTCATGGCTCTGAAGCATTTGAGGAACTGTGGCATCCTTCACTGTGACATCAAGCCAGACAATATGCTGGTGAGGTCTTGTTCTGTTCTGAAACCAACGGGAATACTTTGATTGCCATGATTGCCTTCTGAAAGATGACGGAGTTTTCTTGTTTTCTCTGCGCAGGTGAATGAAGCGAAAAATGTTCTGAAGCTGGCAGATTTTGGCTCAGCCATGTTCTGTGGAGACAATGAAATTACACCATACCTAGTCAGCCGCTTTTACCGAGCACCTGAAATTAGTGAGTGCGTGTCTTTCGACAAGATGCATCTGCCTTTATTTTTTGCTTGTATTTGAAGTTTGTCCACCTCACTCATTTCTTGAGCTTGTCCGTCTCATCCATGCAGTGCTTGGGCTTACGTACGAGCATGCCCTGGACATGTGGTCGGTTGGTTGCTGCTTGTACGAGCTGTACACGGGGAAGATGCTCTTCCCGGGTCGCAACAATAATGACATGTTGCGGCTTCATATCGAGCTGAAGGGCCCTTTCCCAAAAAAGCTTCTCAAGAAGGTAAGAGAGTTTCATGTCATGGGCTCTCAGGTTGCATTGCTGCTTTGGATAGAGAACCTGAATGCTGAAAACTGTGGAACTATGCAGGCTGCTTTCGTAGATCAGCACTTCGATTCGGACTACAACTTCTGCGCTCTAGAAGAGGATCCTGTGACCAAAAAGGTGGGTACCTAACGGTGTTACTATTTCTTGGAAGCAGCAAATGAGGAGAACCTTTTGCTGCTGTCCTTTCCCTCTAAAGGGATTATGTATGGTGCCGTTTGCTTCTCTGACATGTCCTTTGCCCTGTGTTGAGTGACTTGAACAGACATTGAAAAGGATCCTGACAAACGTGAAGCCGAAGGACATGAGTGTTTTGCTGGCGACACCAGGCTCGTCCAGTGATGATTCCCATGCTCTTGCTGCCTTCCGTGACCTGCTGGACAAGATGCTTGCCCTGGACCCTGACAGGAGGATAACAGCATCCCAAGCCTTGAGTCACCCCTTTGTCACAGGTGGTCGGTAACTGCAGCTTCAAAGGTTCCAGAAACCAACCAGTCTGCAGAGACTGCTGTTTGCTGCCACTGAAGATTTGAAGGGCTCACAATGGCAGCATTTTGCAGCTATTTTTCAGGCCTTAAGGTAGAAAGGCAGCCATACAAAGTGCAATCAATCTTCTAGGCATGTGATGCCTTACTGTGAAGTCAAGTCTGTTTTGACAAGATGCGCCGGGGTTTGAAGTTGCCTGGGACTGTGCTCAAGTCTGTGCTGTTACTCGTGTTAAAATGGAGTGCCCAGGTGTAAGAGAGAAAACTGAACTCGGATCCATGTCTCAGAACCATTTCCCTTCATCATGAACGCATCTCAAGATACAGATCTACCTCTGAAGAAATGATTTGTCCGTCCTCACAAGTAGTCTCCTTATGGATTGTCGAGTCATACAAGGTGTGGTGGCAACTTCTAACAAACAATGGTGATGATTCCTGTTTTTGAAAATCGGCCAGTGGCATTGACAACACTTGTACATTTGTATGTGTGCTCAGTTACTGATGATATCCCTTCTGTTTAGGATCATATATTGCTTTGAAATTGTTGATATACTGTTTGACCCACAGCCGAAATGTTCTTCATGGAAAATAAACGACCCTTATCTTGAGTACCGTTGCAAACTCAGTCATACCTATTCCTCTGTGAACCAAAGAATCTACACAGTTCAAAGTCCACTTCACTGAAAAGTATGTCACATGTCAAAGAGGGCGTAGGCCAATGTGAGACTTCATTCATATAACCTTGTTGATATTGAACCCAAAAGAGACATTGCAGAAGGGAATGGAGGTCAATAACTAAACACTGAAACAGAAGAAAAAGCAATGCTTAAACAGGATGATGTTGAGAAAGTGCGTGGAAGCTTCCTAGCAACACAGCCGTTGACCGGGCGTCAGTGCCTGGCAGGGCTGCAATACCGCGGTATTTGGTACCGCGGTACTCGAGTACCGCGGTACCAGATTACCACGGTATGAATACCGCGGTACCCTAGTTTTTTGGCAGCTCAATACCGATACCGGTACCGTCACGGCGTTCTGTACGGTATTGGTAAAGTGCCGCGGTATTTCGGGAGTACCGCGGTACATGGTATACCTTTGTTTGAAGGTCACGTTCTCCCACGGTACAAAATGAGTACCGTGGTACTCAATGGAGAAGTACGAAATGTAATTGATGAGATCCATACGAGTTTGTGAGAGTATTGCATTTCTTCACATGAAAAAAAAAATCGAAGCCTGAGAGAAAACGTTTATTTCTTGCAAATGCTAAACTTTGACAAAATTTGTAGACACAAAACAGTCAACATGTTGGGCAAAAAAAACCCTACCCTGGAGAAGATAGACGTGAGAGAAACAATATCACAGTGATAAATGCTAAAACCCTGTCCGAACGCAATATGCTTAAAATCTGAAATAGCTTCTCGCACCAGCATCCCATGAGCCGCACCTTTGGCCTCCGACTTCAACTCCTCGTCGCGATGTCGACTAGCGGATGAGGAAATATGCTTGGATATTCTGAAAGAAATACCCTTGAGTTGAGGATCTCGACCTGTCATG
>SZWC01037389.1:0-14860 GCA_023375785.1 Penium margaritaceum
TATGTGCGTGTGCGTGTGCGTGTGCGTGTGCGTGTGCGCGTGCGTGTGCATGTTCGTGTGCATGTGCATGTGCATATGAGTGTGCATTTGTGTGTGCGTGTGTGTGTGTGTGCGTGTGTGCTGGCGTGCGAGCGTGTGGGAGGGCGGGCGGGTAGGCAGTTGGGGAGGTGGGCGGGCGGCGGGCGGGCGGGCTCACAAATCTAAGCTTTTTTACAACACTTCTAACTTCATCATGACACTTTTCACCTCCTCGTCATACTTTTAACTTCCTCACGACATTTTTAACTTCCTCACGACACTTTGAACTTCCTCAGGACACTTTTAATGTCCTCACGGCACTTTGAACGTGCTCACACACTGCTACTTCTTTACACGTTGCTGCCTCCACAGACGTTCTTGCCTGCTCCATTCATGCAACGAACGAATCTTTCACACTAATCTTGTCCATCTCAACCAACACTGAACTATCAGCCATGCCATGTGGTGATGACAAGTCACACCGTACCTGACAGTATCTAAGCTCAGGGTCAAACGCCTGCACACATTGCAGGCGGCAGTGGAACCACAGCAGGAGCAACAAGCAGCAGCAACAAGCAGCAACAACAAGCAGCGACATTTAGGAGGGCTACCAGCTAGCGAAAACACTCGCAGCCAAGAAGAAGAAAAAGGAAGGAATGGAAAGACAAAGGCAGGGGAGAAGAAGACAAAGGCAGGGAGAAGAAGACAAGGGCAGGGGAGAAGAAGACGAAGGCAGGGTGAAAGAAGAAAAAGACGGGAGAAGAAGGCAAAGGCAGGAGAGAAAAAGACTAAGGCAGGAGGGAAGAACATGAAGACAAAGGAAGGGGAGAAGAAGACAAAGGGAGGGGAGAAGAAGACAAATTGCAGGGGAGAAGAAGACACTTGCAGGGGAGCAGAAGACAAAGGCAGGAGAGAAAAAGACTAAGGCAGGAGGGAAGAACATGAAGACAAAGGAAGGGGAGAAGAAGACAAAGGGAGGGGAGAAGAAGACAAATTGCAGGGGAGAAGAAGACACTTGCAGGGGAGCAGAAGACAAAGGCAGGAGAGAAGAAGACAAAGGCAGTTGAGAAGACGATAAAGGTACGAGAGAAGAAGACAAAGGCAAGAGAGAACAAGACCAAGGCAAGAGAGTAGAAGACAAAGGCAGGATGAGTGCACAACAGAAGTTGACCGGTCTTGGTCTTTCTTCCCAGTCCCTCCCCCCCACCCCTTCCCCCTCCCCGGAATCCCCGGCCATCAATCAAATTAAGCAGTGCCAATCTTGCATGGAATTCTCCTATTTTCCCGTTAAAACGTTCGTCTCCCCTCCCCCCCCCAACACCCCCTTTTGTGTGTCATTCAATGATCAGAGGAAACCCATCAATGCTGGAGCGCATACAAAAGGAAAATTGCACACGTGCACGCACAAGCGCCACATGCACTACGATGCCTGCACCTGCGCCTACGGTGCCTGCGCCTACAGTGCCTGCCCCTGAGCCTACATTGCATGCGCGTGCGCCTACGGTGCCTGCGCCTGCGCCTACGGTGCCTGCGCCTGCACCTATGGTGCCTGCGCCTGCACCTACGGTGCTTGCACCTCCGCCCAGGTGCCTGCGCCTGCGCCTACGGTGCTTGTGCCTCTGCCTACGATGCCTGCGCCTGCGCCTATGGTGCCTGCACCTGCACCTATGGTGCCTGCACCTACGTCTGCAGTGCCTGCGCCTACAGTGCCTGCATCTGCACCTAAAGTTCCTGCGCCTGCGCCTAGGTCCTTGGGCCTGCGTCTACAGTGCCTGCGCCTGCGCCTACCGTGCCTGCGCCTGCGCCTACGGTGCCTGCGCCTGCGACTAGGTGTTTGGGCCTGCGCCTACGGTGCCTGCGCCTGCGCCTAGGTGCATAGGCCTGCGCCTACGGTGCCTGCACCTGCGCCTGCAGTGCCTGCGCCTACAGTGCCTGCGCCTGCGCCTAAGGTGCCTGCGCCTGCGCCTAGGTGTTTGGGCCTGCGCCTACGGTGCCTGCGCCTGCGCCTACCGTGCCTGCGCCTGCGCCTACGGTGCCTGCGCCTGCGACTAGGTGTTTGGGCCTGCGCCTACGGTGCCTGCGCCTGCGCCTAGGTGCATAGGCCTGCGCCTACGGTGCCTGCACCTGCGCCTGCAGTGCCTGCGCCTACAGTGCCTGCGCCTGCGCCTAAGGTGCCTGCGCCTGCGCCTAGGTGTCTGAGCCTGCGCTTGCGGTGCTTCCGTCTGCGCCTACGGTGCCTGCGCCTACGCCTACGGTGCCTGCGCCTGCACCTACAGTGCCTGTGTCTGCACCTACTGTGCCTGCGCCTACGTCTTGGTGCCTGCGCCTACGCCTAGGTGCTTGCGCTTGCGCCTATGTGCCTACGCTTGTACCTACGGTGGCTGCGCCTGTTCCTACAGTGGCTGCGCCTGCGTCTACGGCCTGCGTCTACGCCTACGGTAAATGCGCTTGTGCCTATGGTGCCTGCGCCAGTGCATACGGTGCTTGCGCTTAGGCCTATGGAGCCTGCGCCTACGCCTACGGTACCTACGCCTGCGACTACGGTGCCTACGCCTGTGCTTATAGTGCCTGTGTCTGTGCCTACGCTGCATGCGCCTGAGACTACGATGCCTGCGCCTGCGCATATGGTGCCTGCGCCTACGGTGCCTGCACCTGCACCTAAGGTGCCTGCACCTGCGCCTACGGTGCCTGCGCCTGCACCTATGGTGTCTGCGCCTGCGCCTACGGTGCCTACGCCTGCGCCTACGGTGTCTGCGCCTGCGCATACGGTACTTACGCCTGCGCCTACGGTGCCTGCGCCTGCACCTATGGTGTCTGCGCCTGCGCCTACGGTGCCTACGCCTGCGCCTACGGTGTCTGCGCCTGCGCATACGGTACTTACGCCTGCGCCTACGGTGCCTGCGCCTGTGCCTACTGTACTTGCGCCTGCTCCTGCAGTGCCTACACATGCGCCTACGGTGCCTAGGCCTGCACCTAGGGTGCCTACGCCTGCGCCTACGATGCTTGCACCCACGCCTACGGTAACCGTGGCTACGGTGACTGTGCCTGTGCCTATGGTGCCTGTGCCTGCGCCTACGGTGCCTTGTGCAAGCACCTACGGTGCCTACGCCTGCGCCTACGGTGCTTCCACCTACACCTAAAGTGCCTGGGCTTGCGCCTACGGTGCCTGGGCCAGTGCCTACGGTGCCTTAGCCTGCGCCTATGGTACTTGCGCCTGCGCCTACAGTGCTTGCGACTGCGCCTATAGTGCGTGCGCCTGTGCCTACGGTTCCTCTGCCTGCGCCTATGGTGCCTGCGCCTGCAACTACAATGCCTGCGCCTGCACGTACGCTGCCTGCGCCTGCGCCTAAGGTGCCTGCGCCTCAGCCTACGGTGCCAGCACCTGCGCCACGGTGCCTGCGCCTGTGCCTACGGTGCCTGCGCTTGCGCCGACAGTGCCTGCGCGTGCGCCTATGGTGCCTGTGCCTGCGCCTACGGTGCCTACGCCTGTGCCTAGGTGCCTGCGCCTGCGCCTAGGTGCTTGGGTCTGCGCCTACTGGGCCTGCGCCTACGGTGCCTACGCCTGTGCCTAGGTGCCTGCGCCTGCGCCTAGGTGCTTGGGTCTGCGCCTACTGGGCCTGCGCCTACGGTGCCTACGCCTGTGCCTAGGTGCCTGCGCCTGCGCCTAGGTGCTTGGGTCTGCGCCTACTGGGCCTGCGCCTACGGTGCCTACGCCTGTGCCTAGGTGCCTGCGCCTGCGCCTAGGTGCTTGGGTCTGCGCCTACTGGGCCTGCGCCTACGGTGCCTACGCCTGTGCCTAGGTGCCTGCGCCTGCGCCTAGGTGCTTGGGTCTGCGCCTACTGGGCCTGCGCCTACGGTGCCTACGCCTGTGCCTAGGTGCCTGCGCCTGCGCCTAGGTGCTTGGGTCTGCGCCTACTGGGCCTGCGCCTACGGTGCCTGCGCCTGCGCCTAGGTGCCTGGGCCTGCGCCTACGGTGCCTGCGCTTGCGCCGACAGTGCCTGCGCGTGCGCCTATGGTGCCTGTGCCTGCGCCTACGGTGCCTACGCCTGTGCCTAGGTGCCTGCGCCTGCGCCTAGGTGCTTGGGTCTGCGCCTACTGGGCCTGCGCCTACGGTGCTTGTGCTTGCGCCTACGGTGCCTGCGCCTGCGCCTACCATGCCTGAGCCTACGCCTATGGTGCCGGCACTTGCACCTACAGTGCCTGCGATTGCGTCCAAGGTTCCCCCGCCTGCGCCTACGGTGCCTGCGCCTACGCCTGCGCCTATGGTAACTGTGCCTACGATGCCTACGCCTACGCCTTTGGTGGCAGCACATGCGCTTGCAGTGTTTGCGCCTGCACAAACGGTGTCTGCGCCTACGGCTACGGTGCCTGCGCCTGTACCTACGGTGCCTGTGTCTGCACCTACTGTGCCTACGCCTGCGTCTAGGTGCTTGCGCCTGCGCCTAGGTGCCTGCGCCTGCGCCTAGGTGCCCACGCCTGTGCCTACCGTGGCTGCGCCTGCACCTACAGTGCCTACGCCTACATCTACGGTCTGCGCTTGCGCCTGCGGTAAATGCGCTTGCGAGTATGGTGTCTGCTCATACGCGTACGGCACCTGCACCTACGCCTATGGAGCCTGCGCCTACGCCTACCGTACCTGCGCCTGCAACTACGGTGCTTGCGCCTGCGCCTACAGTGCCTGGGTCTGCGCCTATGCTGCCTGCGCCGAAGACTACAGTGCGTACGCCTGCACATACGGTACCTACGCCTGCGCCTACAGTGCGTGCACCTGCACCTAAGGTGCCTGTGCCTGCGCCTACGGTGCGTGCGCCTGCACCTATGGTGCCTGCGCCTGCACCTACGGTTCCTAAGCCTGCGCCTATGGTGCCTGCGCCTGCGCATACGATACTTACGCCTGCGCCTACGGTGCGTACGCCTGCGCCTAGAGTACCTGCGCCTGCTCCTGCAGTACCTGCACTTGCACCTACGGTGCCTGGGCCTGCACCTACGGTGCCTACGCCTGCGCCTACTGTGCCTGCGCCTACGCCTACGGTAATTGTGGCTACGGTGAATATGCTTGCACCTATGGTGCCTGCGTCTACGCCTACGGTGCCTTGTGCAAGCGCCTACGATGCCTGCGCCTGCGCCTGCGCCTACGCTGCTTCTGTCTACACCTAGAGTGCCTGCGCCTGTGCCTACGGTGCCTGGGCCAGTGCCTACAGTGCCTTAGCCTGCGCCTATGGTGCTTGCGCCTGCGCCTACAGTGCTTGCGCCTACGCCTACGGTGCCTGTGCCTACGATGCCTGTGCATGCGCCTATGGTGCCCGCGCTTGCGCCTACGGTGCTCCCGCCTGCAACTAGGGTGCCTACACCTGCACCTACGGTGCCTGCGCCTGCGCTTGCGGTGCCTGCGCCTGCGCCTACGATGCCTGCACCTTCGCCTAAGGTGCCTACACCTGCACCTACGGTGCCTGCGCCTGCGCCTATGGTGCCTGCGCCTGCGGCTGTGGTGCGTGCGCCTCCACCTATGGTGCCTGCACCTGCGCCTACGGTGCCTGCGGCTGCATCTACGGTGCCTGCGTCTTCGCCTACAATGGCTGATCCTATGCCTACGGTGCCTGCGCTTGCGCCTATGGCGCCTGCGCCTGTGCCTACCGTGTCTGCGCCTACGCCTACAGTGCATACGCCTGCACCTATGGTGCCTGCGCCTGCATCTACGGTGCCTGCGCCTGCGCTTAAGGTGCTTGCGCCTGCGCCTGTGCCTACGGTACCTACACCTGCGCCTGCGCCTGCGGTGCCTGCGCCTGCGCATACGGTGCCTGCACCTGCGCCTACAATGCCTACGCCTGTGTTTACGGAGCCTACGCCTGTGCCTACGGTGCCTGCGCCTGTGCCTACGGTGCCTGCGCTTGCGCCTATGGTGCCTTCACCTGCGCCTAAAGTGCATGTGCCTACAACTACGGTGCCTGCACCTACACCTACGGTGCCTGCGCTTACGCCTACAGTACCTGCGCCTGCGCCTACCGTGCCTGCGCCTGTGCCTATGATAACTGCGACTATGGTGTTTGCGCCTGTGCATACGGTGCCTGTCCTTGCAGGTACAGAGCTTCCGCCTGCGCCTACGGTGCGTGCACCTGCGCCTACAGTGCCTGCGCCTGCGCCTGCGGTGCCTGCGCCTTCGCCTAGGTGCCTGGGCCTATGCCTACAATGCCTGCGCCTGTGCTTACGGTGCCTGTGCCTGCGCCTACGGTGCCTGCGCCTGTGCCTAAGGTGCCTACGCGTGCGCCTACGGTGCCTGCGCTTGTGCCTACGGTGCCTGCAACTACGCCTACAAGGCCTACGCTGCGCATACGGTGCGTGCGTCTGCGCCTACAGTGCCTGTGTCCTTTTGTGCCTACGGTGTTTACGCCTGCGCCTACGGTGCCTGCGCGTGCGCCTAAAGTGACTACAATCGCGCCTAAGGTGCCTGTGCCTGCCCCTACGGTGCCTGCGCCTATGCCTACGGTGCCTGCGCCTGCGCCTACGGTGCCTGCGCCTGTGCCTACGGTGTTTGCGCTTGCGTCTACGGTGCCTGCACCTGGGCCTACGGTGCGTGCGCCTACGCCTACGGTGCCTGCACCTACGTACTTACACGCACTTACATGAACTTACACGCACTTACATGCACTTACACGCACCTACACGCACTTACACGCACTTACACACACTTACACGCACTTACATGTACTTACACGTACTTATACGCACTTACACGTACTTATACGTACTTACACTAACTTACACGCATTTACACGCACTAACACGCACTTGCAAGCACTCACACACCCTTACATGTGCTTACATGCACTTACACGCACTTACTTGCGCTTACACGTACTCATACGTACTTACATGTACTTTCACGCACTTACACGCACTTACACACACTTACACGTACTTACACGCACTTACACAAACTTACACACACTTACACAAACTTACACGTACTTACACATACTTACACCCACTTACACGCACTTACACACACTTCCACGCACTTCCACGCACTTACACGTACGTACACATACTTACATGTACTTACACGTACATACACGCACTTACACGAACTTACACACACGTATACACACTTACATGCACTTACACGTACTTACACGCACTTACACGCACGTACACGTACTTACACACACTTACACGCACGTATACACATGTACACGTACGTACACGTAGTTTTACAAACTTACACGCACTTACACGTACTTACACGCACTTACACGTACTTACACGCACTTACACGCACTAACACGCACTTACACATACTTACACGCACTTACACGAATTTACACGCACTTACACGCACTTACATGCACTTACACGTACTTACACGCACTTATACACACTTACACACACTTACACACACTTACACGCACTTACACACACACGCTATTACACGCACTTACACATAATTACACGTGCTTACATATAATTACACACACTTACACACACTTACACGTACTCACACGTACTTATATTACTTACACGCATTTACACGTACTTTCACGCACTTACACACACTTACATACACTTACATGCAGGTACACGTTCTTACTTGCACTTACATACACTTATATGCACTTAAACGGACAAACACACACTTACACGCACTTACACGTACTTACACGTACTTACATGTACTTACACATACTTACACGTAGTTTACACACTTGCACGCACTTTCACGCACTTACACGCGCTTACACATACTTACACGCACTCACATGCACTTACGCACACTTACACACACTTACACACACTTACATTAACTTACACACAGTTACACGCACTTACACGTACTTAAACATACTTACACGCACTTACATGCACTTACACGTATTTACATGCACTTACACGAACTAACATGCACTTACACATGCTTATACCGACTAACATGTACTTACCCACACTTACATGAATTTATACTCACTTACACGTACTTACACACCCTTTCACGCACTTACACGTACTTACATGCACTTGCACGCACTTACACGCACTTATACATACTTACACACACTTACACGCACTTACATGCACTTATACACATTTACATATACTTACACAAACTTACAAGCACTTACACGTACTTACATGCACTTACACAAACTTACACATACTTACACGCACTTACACGCACTTGCACGCACTTGCACACACTTGCATGCACTTGTACGCACTTATACACACTGACACGTACTTACACACACGTACACACACTCACACAAACTTACACGTACTTACACGTACTTAAACACACTTACTCAAACTTACATGCACTTACACGCACTAACACGCACGTACACATACTTTCACGTACTTACACAAACGTACACATAGTTACACACACTTACACGTACTTAAATGCACTTACACGTACTTGCAAGCACTTGCACACACTTACACGCACTTACACGCACTTACACGTACTTACACGTACTTACACGAACTTACACATATTTACACGTACTAATACGCACTTGCACGCACTTACATGCCCTTACATGTGCTTATATGCACTTGCACGCACTTACCATCGCTTACACGTACTCATACGTACTTACACGTACTTTCATGCACTTACACGCACTTATACGCACTTACACGTACTTACACGCACTTACACGAACTTACACACACTTACACAAACTTACACGTACTTACACGCACTTACACACACTTACACGCACTTGCTTACACACACTTCCACGCACTTACACGTACTTACACATACTTACATGCATTTACATGTACTTACACGCACTTACACGAACTTACACACACTTATACACACTTTCACGCACTTAAACGTACTTACACACACTTACACGCACTTACACACACTTACATGCACGTATACACACGTACACACACGTACACACACTTTTCAGTGTTGACCCGGGGTTCCGGGGTGACCCTATCACCGCGGCATCGGCACCGCGGTCCACATCGATGCCGCATCGATGTGCAGTAGGCGGGTTCGACATAAGCACGCGAAGTTACTAAACCCGCCGTCCCTGATTGGTCACTTCGCAGACCAATCAGGGACAGAGGTCGAGACATCCTTGGCCTTGTTCGTGGCCCACATCTGATTCATCACATGCCGCCTGTTTTTTTCTTATGTATAACAGTGTTGAAGAGGGTTTGATGCATTTGTAGATGGTTTAAAAGCACTTTGTAGTAAATGAGCTTGAATGCATGTACAAACCTTTCGTCGACCTGCAAACCAAATGCGTGATGTGAAGTTCATGTACATGGGTATGAAGGGGGTTTGCATTTGAAATCTTGTCCGTAAACTATTTAAATATACTTCTTGGGGTCGACAGCCGTCGATCAAAGATTCTATGGTTCGTCGACGGCCCGCGTTTTGTCTCAACTATGCACGATAAGTCAGTGTCGTATGTCGACTTCGAAACGCCAACTTTTGTACGTCGACTTCGGAATGCCGAAGCTAGATGTCAGGAGCGACCACAATATCTGGACTGCAGACGTGGCGACGGCGCGCAATCACCGGGCCGGCAAAACAAAATGCTGACAGGCTGTCAGGTGATGCCACAGGCGGCAGTCTTTGCCAGCCGAGTGGTTTTGCGCAAATATCGAGAGCACTCGGATGTGAAGTCGGACGTCACCCGCACCAGAGAAATTCCCATGATAGGGGCAGAGGTGGCTGAGGAGACCAGAAAAACCCTGTCCCCCCACCCAGCATGTCCGAGGTTCCAGGGTGGCCGATGTGGGGGGGGGATCACATCGATGTACCGCGGTGGACATCTATGTGCCGCGGTTCGGGATGGCCAGGTCAACACTGGCACTTTTACAAACTTACACGCACTTAGACGTACTTACACGCACTTACATGTACTTACAAGCACTTACACGCACTAACACGCACTTACACGTACTTACACACACTTATACAAACTTACACGCACTTACACGCACTTACACGCACTTACACGTACTTATACGCAATTACATGCACTTACACACACGTACACGCACTTACACACACTTACACGCACTTACACGCACTTACACACAGACGCTCTTACACGCACTTACACATACTTACCCGTGCTTACATATACTTACACACACTTACACGCACTTACAAGTACTCACACGTACTTACATTACTTACACGCACTTACACACACTTTCACGCACTTACACGTACTTACACACACTTACATGCACGTACACGCACTTAATTGCACTTACATACACTTATATGCACTTACACGGACAAACACACACTTACACGCACTTACACCTACTTACACGTGCTTACTCACACTTTCACATACTTACACGCACTTACTTGCACTTACACGTACTTACACGTACTTTACACACTTTCATGCACTTTCACACACTTACACGTGCTTACACATACTTACACACACTCACATGCACTTACGCATACTTACACACACTTACACGCACTTACATGAACTTACACGCACTTACACGCACTTACACGTACTTAAACGTACTTACACGCACTTACATGCACTTACACGCATTTACATGCACTAACACGCACTAACACGCACTTACACATGCTTACATAGACTAACATGTACTTACACGCACTTACATGAACTTACACTCACTTACACGTACTTACACACCCTTTCACGCACTAACACTTACTTACATGCACTTGCACGTACTTACACGCACTTATACATACTTACACGCACTTATTCGTACTTACATGCACTTACACACACTTACATATACTTACACGCACTTACACATGCTTACACATACTTACATGCACTTACACGAACTTACACGTACTTACACGCACTTACACGCACTTGCACGCACTTGCACACACTTGCACACACTTGCACACACTTGCATGCACTTACACACACTTACACGTACTCTCACACACGTACACGCACTCACACAAACTTACACGTACTTACACGTACTTAAACACACTTACTCAAACTTACATGCACTTACACACACTAACACGCACGTACACATACTTACACGCACTTACACGAACGTACACATAGTTACACGCACTTATACGCACATAAATGCACTTACACGCACTTGCATGAACTTGCACACACTTACTCGTACTTACACGCACTTACACACACTTATACACAATTATACATACTTACACGCACTTACACGCACTTACACCCACTTACACGCACTTACATGCACTTACACGTAATTGCACGCAGTTACACACACTTACACGCACTTACACGCACTTACACAGTAACATGCACTTGCACACACTTACACGTACTTGCACAAACGTATATGCACTTACACGCACTAATACGCACTTACACAAACTTACAGGAACTTACACGCACTTACACGCACTTACACGCACTTACACACACTTACACGAATGTACACGCACTTACACGCACTTACACAAACTTACACACACTTACACGCACTTACATGCACTTACACGCACATACACACACATGCACCTACTTACATGCACTTACACGCACTTACACATACTTACACGCACTTACACACACTTACACAAACTTACACACACTTACACGCACTTACATGCACTTACACGTACTTACACGTACTTACACGCACTTACACGTACTTACACGAACCTACACACACTTACACGCACTTACACACACGTACACGAACTGACACGAACTCACACGAAACTACACCCAGTTACACGCACTTACACACTCTTACACTCACTTACATATATTTTCACGTACTTACATGCACTAACACGTACTTACATGCACTTACACACACTTACACGCACTTACACACACTTACACACACTTACACGCACCTACACGCACTTACACGCATTTACACTAACTTACATGCACTTACACATACTTACACACACTTACACGAACCTACACACACTTACATGCACTTACACACACTTACATGCACATACACGAACTTACACGAACCTACACGCACTTACACGCACTTACACACACTTACATGCACTTAAACAAACTTACACGCACTTACACGCACTTACACGCACTTACACGCACTTGCACGTACTTGCACGCACTTGCACATACTTGCACGCACTTGCACATACTTGCACGCACTTGCACGCACTTACACGCACTTACACGCACTTACACGCACTTACACACACTTACACGCACGTACATGCACTTACATGAACTTACACGCACTTCCACGCACTGCCATACACTAACACACACTTACACACACTTACACGCACTTACACGAACTTACACGTACTTACACGTACTTACACGCACTTACACGCACTTACAGGCACTTACATGTACTTACATATACTTACACGCACATAGATGCACTAACACGTACTTACACCCACTGACACACACTTACACGCACCTGCACACACTTACACGCACTTACACGCACTTACACACACTTACATGCACTTGCATCCACTTACACGTACTTACACGCAGTTACACACACTTACACGCACTGACACGAACTTACAAATACTTACACACACTTGTACACACTTACACGCACTTACACGTACTTACATACACTTTCACGCTTTTACAAACACCTACACACACTTACATGCACTTATACAAACTAACACGAACCTACATGCACTTACACACACTTACACGCACTTACACGTACTAACACGCAATAACACGCACTTACACGCACTGACACGAACTTACAAACGCTTACACCCACTTACACGCACTTAGACGCACTTACACAAACTAACACACATCTACACGTACTTCCGCACTCTTACACACACTTACACCCACATACACACACTTACACGAACTTACATGAATTTACACACACTTAAACACTCTTACGCGCACTTCTACGCACTTACACACACTAACACGCACTTACACATACTTACACGCACTTACACCAACTTACACATACTTACACGCACTTACATACACTTACACGTACTTACACGCACATACACGCACAAACACGCACTTATACCCACTGACACGCACTTACACGCACTTACACACACTTACACGCACTTACACGCACTTACGCGCACTTGCACGTACGTACACACACTTACACGTACATACACACACTTACACGTAATGACACGAACTTACAAACACTTATACGCACTTACATTCACTTACATGCACTTACACGCACTTACACGTACTTGAACAAACTTACATGCACTTACACGCAAAAAAATGCACTTACACACACTTACACGCACTTACACGCACTTACACGCACTGACACAAACTAACACGAACCTATATTCACTTACACACACTTACACACACGTACACATAATTATACGCACTTACACACACTTACACACACTTACACGTACTTACACGAACTTACACACGTTTACTCACACTTACATGCACTTACACGCACTTACACGCGCTTACTCTTACTTTCACGCACTTACACGCACTTACACGCACTTACACGAACTCACATGCACCTACACGCACTTACAGACACTTACATGCACTTGCACGCATTTGCACGCACTTACACACACTTACACGTACTTACACGAACTAACACAAACCTACACGCACCTACATGTACTTACACGTAATTACATGCATTTACACGCACTTACACGCACTTACACATAATTTCACGCACTTACACGCACTTACACGTACTTACACGCACTTACACACACTTACATGCACTTGCACGCACTTACACAAACGAACACGCACTTACACCCACTGACACGCACTTACACGCACTTGCACGCACTTGCACGCACTTACACACACTTACACGCACTTACACGCACTTACACGTACTTACACATACTTGCACGTACTTACACGCACTTACACGCACTTACATGCACTTACACAAACGTACACGCACTTACATGCACTTAAACGCACTTACACACACTTACACACACTTACACGTACTTACACGCACTTACACGCACATACACGCACTTACACCTATGCTGACCACCTTACTAAGTGATCGACGATCGAGGTCGATAATCGATCTCTATCTTTTAAGGCAAGTGATCAACGATCGACAATCGACGAGGACACACAGTACTCAGAATGGGCTCAAACTTGGCACTGCCCTTCTCTCATCCATGGCCTATCCATTCCCACCATTAATTCTCACTTTAATCCATCTTAACGTTGTCAACCCCTCATCCATACACGTGGACTTGGGTTCACTCGCACGTCCCTCTACAGGTTTTCGCCCTTTCTCCCCCACTGGCTAGTCGTCGACCTAGTCGTCGACCAGGTCCACGACTGCCGATCGTCAATCACCTCCAGGTGATCGACGATCGAGATCAGCATAGACTTACACGCACTTACATGTACTAACACGCATTTACACACACTTACACGCACTTACACGCACTTACACGCACTTACACGCACTTTACACGCACCAAAGTTGTGCTTGAGTTGTGTCAGAGTTGTGCCAGAGTTGTGCCAGAGTTGTGCCAGAGTTGTACCAGAGTTGTGGAAGAGATGTGCCAGAGTTGTGCCAGAGTTGTGCGAGACTTGTGCCAGAGTTGTGCAAGAGTTGTGCAAGAGTTGTGCCAGAGATGTGCCAGATTTTTGCCAGAGTTGTGCCAGAGATGTGCCAGAGTTGTGCCAGAGCTGTGCCAGAGGTGTGCCACAGTTGTGCCAGAGTTGTGCCAAAGTTATGCCAGAGTTGTGCTAGAGTTGTTCCAGAAATTTGCCAGAGTTGTGCCAGAGTTGTGCCAGAGTTGTGCCAGAGTTGTGCCAGAGTTGTGCCAGAGTTGTGCCAGAGTTGTGCCAGAGTTGTGCCAGAG